>JARJCP010000134.1:0-258536 GCA_029281795.1 Mycena crocata | reverse complement strand
AAAGCGTGCGAGATTTCGGGGTTCCAACAAAGTATATGTTGTGGCAATTTGGGACTACGACGAGAAAAGTAACCAGCTGAGCTTAAAAGGTTCAACGGCGACGGCCCAACAGTCCAAGGCGCTAAGCGACCCTAAAAGACGTGAAGGAGGTGTTTTATCGAAATGAGGGGTGGAGGGGAGGTTGGGATGGTTATCTAATAACCTGATACAATCGTAATCACTTTCGCGGATCTAATTGCAAGTTTGGCCAAACTGAACTCTAAGTCCAAGTTGCCTCAATTGTGAGCTCTAAGCTTTCGTGTCCTAAACTGCCTTTGCCTAAACCAAACTAAACCAAACTAATCTTCCTAAACTTTGTGCAGTGGGACGATAACTTTATAGCCAACAACCAATTTTATTGCAAGTAGAACTAACGAGAGAAACTATGATAGTTTCCAACGGTAACTCCGAGGAGATTTCAGACTTCACAACAGCGACTCTCTAGCTATTAGCTTGGAGCGCCTAACTACGAAGGGTGGAATCCACTGGCGATACAGAGAGAAACTACCTCTATTTATACAAACTGCTGAATCTAAAAGGAGAAACACACGAGTCACTGAATTAGTACAAACGGATAAACGGAACCCTGTATATAATGTAAGCAATCCAGATTTGGATGGGTCCATACGGTTTTCAGGGTTTTGGGTGTGCTCGATTAGGTGCGAGCTAACCCTAAATAAAATACCAGGTCAATGATTGGCCAAACTAGCCAACCCTGGGTTTGGTTAAACCCGTTCGGCCCTACTGACCCTCTACCCTGCCCTGTGTATGCGATGCACGTCCACATGGTCTTTATTTGCCTCCGTTCAGGCTCAGTCAGCACCTCACGTGCGACATATTACCTTACTGGGATTTTGGACGAGTTGCTTCCGTTCTGGAAGTGGCTAGCCACGTGGTACAATATAATACCCTTCTTCGGCCGAAGTCAGCCGTCGGCCTGACCCGGACTTGCCAAGTTGTAGCTCTTCTGCGGCCCTGTGCCTCTGTTCATAGTTTGTCCAAACCCCACTTGGGTATACTCGCAGTCATTTCGAATGGATATGATATGTGTTCCCTTGATAGGACTATGCGTCGGTAGACTAAGGTTTGTTTAAACCTGATTAAGCCCCGAATGGTTTGTCCAAACTCCTCACAGTATGCCCTGGGCTCTGGCTCGTAAAAGTCATTGCTGCGGAACATTCCTGTAACTTGTATAGCGCATATGCGTCCTTAGCTAGCTGCTCGGGCTTACACTAGCTCTCATTTGAGACTGATGAACACTTGTTACGTTTTAATATACTGGTGAAAGTATATTCTAGGCGCCAAAATCGAAAGATTTCAGGCCCAGCCGTGTACCATGCTTATCATCGTGCCCATACTGCCACGAGAACCGGTACGATCGCAGCGGGAAGCCACGCCACACCTTCTGGTACCTACCTCTCATCCCCCGTCTTGTTAACATGTTCCTCGACCCCACCGAAATCCAAAAGATGCGCTATCGGCCGGACTACGACACCGCACCAACCGGCGTCGCGGATGTGTTCGATGGTACTCACTATCAGCGCCTTCGGAACGAGTTTGTTCGGGTCGGGACAGAGCGTCTCGGCCATCGTTTCTTCGAGCTTGTAACTGACATTGCGCTGGCGCTCTCGACCGACGGCGTGGGCCCTTTCAAGACATGCTGGCCACTGCTTGTCTTTAACCTCAATCTTCCCCCGGAAGTTCGATTCCATCTCATTCACATCCTTTGCCTTGGGGTTATCCCGGGGCCGTACGCGCCCAAAGACATGGATTCATTCATTTTTATGTTCTTCATTGAGCTCGAGGCGCTGATGCGCGGTGTTCCGGCGTTTGACGCGCAACTCCAGCGTAAATTTGCACTGCACGCCTATCTCCTCTTCGCGTTCGGCGACATGCCCGCTGTCTCGAAGCTCATGCGCATGAAGGGCGTGAACGGCTTCTCTCCATGCCGTGCTTGCCTCATTCATGGCGTGGCTGATCCTGCCAAGCCCCGCACCCTTTACACCCCGCTGCGCCGGCACCAAGGCGACGATTACGATCCCCAAGATCTCCCTCTCCGCAATCATCGGCAATTCATTGAGCAAGCTCGGGAGGTCGCAAACACACAGGATGGCGAAGCGGAGAAACTCTCGCGCGAGTACGGAATCAACGGTGTTCCGCTCCTCGCCTCAATCTCTTCCCTATCATTCCCCGACTCGTTCCCCATCGACTTCATGCACATCATCGCCAACATCCTGCCCACACTGGTCGCACTATGGACTGGTACATTCAAGGACATGACCGACAGTGACGAGGACTACATCCTCGACGCTGACGATTGGACACAGATTGGGGAAGAATGTGCCAAGGCGGGCGACACCATCCCCGCTGCGTTCGGTTCTCGCATCCCGAACGTTGCGACCGAGCGCAATAAGTTTAAGACGGAGAACTGGTTCGCGTTTCTGATGTTTCTAGGTCCGGCGCTGCTTCACGGGCGCCTCAAGACTGTATACTATCGTCATTTCATTAAACTCGTCAATATCTTCACTCTTTGCCTCAAATACTTCCTCCCTAATGAAGAGATTGAGCTCCTCGAGAACGGCGTGGTCGAGTGGGTTGAAGAGTATGAGCGGTATGTGCTTCCAACTCAATGTACGAATAGAATCCTGATCTGAATCCAGACTTTATTATCGATACCGTCCCGAACGAATCTCCGCATGCACACTGCCTATTCACGCACTTCTCCACATTCCTGCCAACATCCGCACTATGGGGCCATTGTGGGCATACTGGAACTTCCCCACGGAGCGCTTCTGTGGGAGTATTGTCCTCGCCATCCAGAGCCGCAAGCACCCCTTCACGAGCATGGCTCATCGACTGCGCGACATCGCACAGATTAATCAGTTGAAACTGATTTATGGCTTGGCGGACGAGTTGGACCTCAGTGATTCCCGCGAAACTGAGAAAACTGGATTCGCTCTTGAAGATTGTGAGTTCTCCTCTGCACCTTGCTCAATGTGACTCAGACTTCGCCTAGATCCGGACTTCGTTTTCATCTACCCGCAGGACCGTACCCATGCTCTCGAGCAATCCACAAAGAAGCGGATTTCGACATTCCTCTCGACAAATTATGCGCCTGCAAACGTTCAAGCTGCCGACCTTATCAAGTTCGTTCCCGACCTTGTCCATGCCTTTGGCAAGATCAAATTTGTCGGCGGCGGGGACATGTGCCATAGTGTGTTTGCTTATCGTAATCCGGATACGACGCGGCGAGATGCGAGCTTTGTTAAGGTGAGATAACACTTCTTTTTTCTTCTCAAGAGACGCTCATTATCTCGTAGTATTGTCTTCAAGTTGATGCCAACAAGCATCGACGCCGTGCACCTGTGCAGATGCAGGATGCCGCATTTTATGGCCAGGTACAATTTTATTTCATTCTCGACCTTCCCGACGACTTCCCATTCGCAAAATCACACCGTCGGCCGGGGCGTTGCCAAGGCCGGCGCCTAGCATTAGCGCTCATGTCGCCGACGAAGCTCGAACACTCAGGCAGAATGCCTGCGTATAAACAGTTTGCCCCTGCCGAAGTCGTGACAATCGATGCCATTCTGGGGCTTATAGGCCGGGTGTATACCAACGGGAAACGTCGGTGGATGCTACTAGGGCGTCCGGAGGTGATGGAGCAAGTCGACGGTGCAACGTTCTCAGCTTAGGGTATAATTTATGAATTTCATGTATTATCTTTTGCGAGTGCACTCAGAATTGTCAATTAAATTCATGTCATAGTCCATGAATTATGGCCCAGCTACATATCAACCAGAAATCACCGACTTGGGTGTGATTTATCTGAGATACCTGAATAGTTGATATGAGAGCAAGTGATCTGAGTGAGCCTGCGAGCCAGAGCACACAGCCGGCTAACTAAGAGAGCGTGTAGGTGTGATCACTGATCGATGATCGACTATGATCCAATTCAATTCTCTTGCCTTCCGCTCTCATGGCCTTGTCTTTTGCTGTTGTGAACTTCGTTGTCTGTCGCTTTCTTTCGGTTCTTTGGGTACTCAGCGGATACCGTCAATTGAAATTCGATGATTACGTCGAGTTTGGGAAGACTCACCCGACTCCTATTTCCTGCTCCTGTCAAACCCGTACTCAGAGACACTGTTTTCACAGCCCGCGCGCGATGCCAGCATCCTTTAAATTCTATTGTTCTGGTTCTCAATGGAACTAGCTTGCATTCCTACCCTTCAGACGAAGTCCGTATTCAAGCCATGTCAAGCCCCTATAACCCGGCAATCCGAGTCGCTCTTTGGTCAACCTCTACAACGGCCGAGGACTCGCTTAGAATCCATGCTCCCTGTGGTTCACGTTCAATGCATCCCTGCCAGTCTCCTTTCTATTTCAATGCCATTCAAGAGTCTGCACTCTTTGTTGGAAAGCTGTGATATTCTGTACGGGGACCTACACAACAGACTCTTTACCCTGTCTTTGCCTTGTCCTGACCTCTGGTTGCAATTCTGTCCACCCGCCGTCAGGTTCCACGCTTTGACGCTCTGCACGCTCCGTGTGTCGTCCCTCTTGACGCTCTGTACGCCTTTACATCGTCGCTTGATGCTCTGCACGCTTTGTGCATCGTCGCTTGACGCTCTGTACGCTTTGTACATCGTCGCTTGATGCTCTGTACGCTTTGTACATCATCGCTTGACGCTCTGCACGCTTTGTGCATCGTTGGTTGACGCTCTGTACGCTTTGTACATCGTCGCTTGATGCTCTGTACGCTTTGTACATCATTGCTTGACGCTCTGCACGCTTTGTGCATCGTCGCTTGACGCTCTGTACGCTCTGTACATCGTCTCTTGATGCTCTGCACGCTTTGTGCATCGTCGCTTGATGCTCTGTACGCTTTGTACATCATCGCTTGACGCTCTGCACGCTTTGTGCATCGCCCGGCATGACACTTTGTCATCTGCCACTCTTCTGTGGATACCGCTTTGGCTCCCGCTCTTCTGTGCATTCGCTTTCACTGCGACCTGTGGATGACACTTGATCCTCTGCAGCTCTGTGGACATCACTTTGGCTCCCATTCAATCGCTCACATGTTTCCTCCACTCTCCTTCGCATTTCAACCCTCGTATTTCAAGTTTCAAGTGCTCGTTGGCTTTCCTGCTGATCATTTCAAGTACACCTTCTGATCCTTCAGTCCAATTCCTCGACCGTCGTTAATTCCGATTCTGGACCCCTATCTCAAAACTCAAGCCTTTGGTTGGTCTTATACCTGTGTCTCTTCCTCGTAGTCTGAAATTGAGCACACATGAACCATGGATCGTCCTTTCCTGATCTCATGGATGCACGGGAGGAAACCACAGCACCGATTGAACTCGTCACTCCGCTAGCCTCGTACATTCAAGATCACGTCCGAGCGCCCTCACTAGATCCTCGCAAACCATTTTAATCGAAGCCGCAATTCGCAGCAAAAATACAACCGTTGATATATTGATACACACTCAGACGACGAAAAATTAGTTGCCTTGTCCTGGACCTGGATTGACAATGCTTGGAGTTATGTCTTATCTCTGGGCTTCGAGTTCTCTCGCACTATGCTCGCCTTCAAGTTTACACATTCCAACCACCGGTAACATTCTTATTGCTATTAACGGAGATGGTTAGAATTTCTTGTCGACATTCTGGATCGGTCATCCTTCTCAAATCCTTCTGTTGGGACTGCTATTTCAACCGGTCGGTTCTTTATAGATCCGGTCACTTCTTATTTGTCGTGTTGCCGATCTGGATCGGTCATCCTTCTGTTGGTGGGACTGCGAATTCAGCCGGTCGGTTCTTTATAGCTCACTTCTTATTTGTGCAAACCGATTTGGCTTAATTCGTGTGCATGCCCAATCTGGCCATTGCCTGAAGCTGATTTGGCTGTTTATGCATGCTAAAGCTGGGTCCTGCGCCAAGCTGGTTTCGCTGATTTCAAATGCATCCTGACCGAAGAGATGCCCAATATGGCCCTTGCCGGAAAATACCCTAACCAATATGGCTTATTCTGTGGTCGTTTCGCCCGCCCATTAGCCGATTTGGCCTGCTCACCGGCAAAATTCAACCTTTCTTTTGCCGTCAATTTGCCTGGTTTTAAATTATACGCTTTCCGGTTTCAAGCTGGGCCAATATTTGCATGATTCAAACTCTAGTCATCCACTTGCATGTGCACATGCGAGGTACTTTATTTGATTCCGCGAATGCGGGCTTCATTTGTTGATAACATGATCTTCCTATTTCTAGATCTGCCCGCTCTGTTCGCACAGAGCCTCACAGAGCCTGGGCTTCGCTTGCATTACCTTTTCTGTTTACTCAGTTTCTCATCGTCCCTTCACCAGCTTAGATTGTGCTTATTCATGCATTGGACGCGTTGGTAGACCTGTCGAGTTTGACTGTCTCCCTCTGCTGAAGATTAGGTCTCATTTTCTCGTCTCCTGCTGATTCCACCCATGCAGCATTGATTCGGTGACTTACAAACGTCGTCTCTTTACAGGCTGACAGTCATTTGACCAACTGGTCAACATTTGCTCTCCGCAACATTGGTAGCATGGCAATTTCTTTCCAGATTCATATTTCATGCCACTGGGTTCTCCTTTCATTCCATATTGGTATTTTCCGAGTAACCGTTGAGTTTGTCGGATTTTTCGACGATGTCCTTTCCTGTTTACCACATAATGATCGGACGTAGGTCATAGGTCTTACAACTCCTAACTTGTTTAATCTCCTTCGTCCTGCTGTTCGTTCTTCATTCACAGGCTGATCTCTGCCACCGAAATCCCTGGATTTCTAGATTTTCCCGGCTTGATGTTTCACCTTGCCATCCATCCAGAAATTCCCTCGCTGTACACAGGTTCCCGGCACATTCTTATTCTGCTCGTTCAATGACCTTGCTTCACTCTATTCGGCCTGTTTGCCTGATATCTGTCTCATCAACATTCCCGTCTTTTTTTACTCTCAAATTTGAACTTGAAATTATCGCACTTTTTCTTACCTTGTTGATATTCATCCCGATCGAAGCTTTGGGGGAGGCGTCTTCTCGGATTCCGCCTGTCCGGCCACTGCGTTCCCGGTTTTGTGGGTTAGTGCTCATCCGGAAGCCTCACTCACAGAGAACCCAGAAACACAGTTTCCAGGGCTCCTCTTCCCAAAGACTTTCTTGATTTATTTACTTGACATCCCTAGCGTCTTAGTTAGCTGAGAGCAAGTGATCTGAGTGAGCCTGCGAGCCAGAGCACACAGCCGGCTAACTAAGAGAGCGTGTAGGTGTGATCACTGATCGATGATCGACTATGATCCAATTCAATTCTCTTGCCTTCCGCTCTCATGGCCTTGTCTTTTGCTGCCCACCCACCACAACCCTGAGTCTTGGCTTTCGTTTGACACGGTTAGTGCTCATCCGGAAGCCTCACTCACAGAGAACCCAGAAACACAGTTTCCAGGGCTCCTCTTCCCAAAGACTTTCTTGATTTATTTACTTGACATCCCTAGCGTCTTAGTTAGCTCAGGGCCTGGGCCATGAAATCGCCCAGTCATGGGGTGGGTACATGATTTTCGGGTTCCGATGTTTTCACAGTGTAGTAGGGATTCCTGCGCAATTCTCGACCAAATGCTGATCGGATGTCTAGTGTGACCGCCATTGGCGCGAGGTTCCTCGTTCCTGAAGTCGGGCAGTGGTTCTCCGGCGGAGGGTTCAGCTGCAAGGTAAGATATTTCTCACTCTTGAAAACCGAAGCGATGTTTAATATTGTTTTTTCTAATTCCGCAGACCTGCGTGGCAAGAACGGGCTGTTGCAAAATTCCTTGCTAATCTCCCCGATGGTGTCTATTACGGTCTTTACAACACGTATGTAGGCTATTCCTATCTCGCCGTTGTAACTATATTCACCCTATCCTCCTCAGCACCGGTCGCGTACATCCCTCACGATGAGCTTATCTTGAATCCATCTGACCCCACTCTGCAGGTCATCCTTGACGTTTCCCTCCAGGGGCGTCACTACCAGATCTTTCTCGGCGGCGTCCTCAGCCAAATCGGAGGAACCTCTGCTTCAACCCGGCATTCGCAGTATTTATTAGTCTCTCTTCCGCTCTTAATTCTAACAACTCATACTGGTTTAATAGGCCTTGGTTGCCCTCCTCAACGATGCACGGGTTGCCAAAGGTCTCCCGACACTCGGGCTCTTGAATCCCTTGCTTTATAGCAACGGCATGGCGAGCACCTTCAACGGCATCACGTCTGGTAAGTCTGCGAAGCTTGTTTTCGATAGTATCCGTACTGATATTCAATGCAGGGAGCAATCCTGGCTGTGGAACTCCGGGGTTCAACGCTACTGAGGGTTGGGATCCCGGCAGGAGTTGCTTTGTCCAATATAAATTCACCGTAACTGAAATTGCGTTGCACAATGCACAGTGACCGGTCTCGGGACGCCCAACTTCGGAGCTCACTTATGCGCCAAGTGCCATCAGATAAAGTCACTTATGCCATCAGATGGCATCACACTTACGCCAGAAACTCACTTAGCCTGCCATAAGTGAACATAAGTTTAGTCTCAAACCAAAACCGTCCACGTGTGGACGGTCTTGTACTAACATCGAAATGTTTGGTGGTGAATGTCAAGTTTGAAAAATTACATTAAATGCATTTCTAAACTAGGGGTAGTTACTCTAGCTAACTGGTTGGAGGAGGGGGGCTCAGAATGAAAATGTGGTCAAGTCAACGGTGCAATATTGAAAGGGATCAAAGTTGGCTCCATAAGGCCTGAAAGTTACGTAATCGTTACATTTCTTAAAAGTGTCACAAAACACCTTTTCGACCTGCAGCTTCAGGAAGGGACTTTCGGAAAATATGTGGGCAGACAATATGGTAGCTATGATGGTTCCAAACAGAGTGTTCACCAGAAACTTTCTCAGAGGAGCCAATGGTGACCCAGAAATCATCTTTCAAAAACTTAAAATTCTCCGAGACAACCACGACGCGAGCTACGAGCGGCTTGAGGTTGTCAGACACGGCGGACAATCAGCTGTCACTTACCAAATGGAGTGCAACTGTCACCTGACCTGTCATCGGCCGGCGCTGTGTGCTGTCACTTGTAAAGCTTGTCCGTGTTTTCACAACTCATGTTCCCACGGTTCACACCATCCTTGCGAAATAAAGGTTAGTCCTTCCAATTGTAAATGAATCAGTTCCGGCTTACTTGGAAAAGTTTCTACAGTAATCCTCCATAAATAACTCAAATACCTAAGCAATCTGATGAGAGGAAATAATTGAACCTGGTAGCCGGTCTATCAACTTCAGTGATCTAGATGTGACTGTCCTGCACTGGCATCTGGAGACATTATGATGCCCTCTAGGAAATCTACGCAATGTGGGTAGAGGTAATCAAGTATTCTGTGTCCTTAAATCATTTTTCCAGAGCCCTTGGTGCCATACAAACGATAAACACGGAATGTACCACAAACTTGTGACATCAATTCTCGCCGTGACAGTCTGTGACCCCGCCGTTCTTTCCTGGTACTACGACAGCAGAGAGGTAAAAAATGATCAGAGAAAAGGAAAGCACTTATACTTAGGTTATATTGATCCTCAATTTTTCTCAGAGCCCTGGGATGCATCTGAAGAGTGTTACATGTTGAACTTAGTTCCATCACTGAAATTGATGGACCGGGTACGAGATTCGCTGCTTTCCTGCCAGCCGACGGCTTAGATATTTTAGAGAGGTATGGAGGAGTACTGTACAAGTGTGTTCCATCAAACCCGGAAGATTTTACCAATGAGCGAAAGCATTAATCTTTTATTTTGCAAACCTATTACGACCCGTGGGATTATTATCCGCCAAATAAAGACAAGCTTTACAAGTGACAGTTCAAAGCGCCGGCCGATGACAGTGCAAGTGACAGTTGCCCTCCATTTGGTAAGTGACAGCTGATTGTCCGCCGTGAGAGGATAAGCTAAGGAGGGAGATTCGGGATAGTCGTGACACGGGCGTGACACTGTCACTCTTCCGTCTTGCTCACGACCGCGACGCGTCCCGAATCTGCGGCTGCCTTCTCGTGTTTCCTCGTACACAGCGCTACTCCACTATCGTATCTACGATCCATACTACGGCCCAGAATGCTCACGCACAGACCGGGTCGCCTCAGCAGATGTCTTAGCTGTGGAAGGACGCACATGTCAGCAGAACTCCCACGACGCTCTCTGACGCTTACACCACTCTCGCTGGAAGACTTTCGGAGCCCGAATCAAATCTCAGGAAATGAACTCCTGTTAGGACCGCCAGTGTGCGCTAGTGAGTCCTTACTTTCTTTTGGCTCCTTTACACTTCTATCATTTTTCTCTGCCTTGCTCCCGCTCTTTTCTCGCACACATATTCCCAGTGCCCGTACGCGTGCCATTATGACGCCACTGCTCTTGCTGCGACCCAAATTATGCCCCAGTGGCTTGTAGCTTCGCGTTTGGATTGCTTTGTCGAGGACAGGCGGCCTCTCGTAGTTTTTGTCACTAGCCGTTATGACGGATTCTCCTCTCTTGGAGGCTGGGTGTTTTTCATTTCGGTACCAGCTTTCTTGCAACGACGGGCCAGGCCGCTTGCTGCCTCCCTATTCTCTCGTCTGGTTATCTTTTCTTCTACTCCAAGTTTTGCACTTCATTCATTTCTTGACTGTTCCACTCTTCGTGGCGCATCCTCTTATGGTCTGAGCTACCTATTTCATGATTCCAGCCTACACGAGCTTTATTTCTCATCGGTCGAAGTGATTTCACCGCATTGTCCCTGCACATCTGCAATGTTCTTTCAGATGTCAGGGCACACATCTTATTGAGGATGCACATCTCACACACCTTTTGCTTTCCCCATTTCTGGCACGTACTATCCCGCGAGCGGCCAGTGCACGTATTATGCCGCTAGCGCTCATGCTGTGATTCTCGCTGTGCTGTTTGCCGTCATTTTGCTACTCGGAGATCCTTTCCCCGGCCAATACCGCACCAGCGGATTGAGGCCGCACGCAGCGCATTACCTGCTCCGCCCGCATTCCGGTTACTCATTTCATCGTACTCTCTGGGCCATCCACCTGTGGTCGATTTCTGCTACAGTCGGACCGATCTCGCATATTTCCCTTTGTCTGTTCGTCCCCTATTCGGATTATGCATCCATACTTTTCTTATCTTTTAAGTTCGCTTTCCGCCCATCATGCCGCGTCTGGTTATTGATTTCTCAGTGGAGATCACCGTCGCTTTCTCAGTCTTCCACTCGACTAGAGGGCTTGACACTTACTACGACCCCCTTCCACCGATTTTGGCTCGCTTTTTATGTGCCGTTCCGGTCATATGATCCTTATGGCGGCGGTGATTTATACCTGTTGGCGACTAATATGCACTTGCGACGTTGCGACACGCGGATACGTTGCGACAATCGGTCACTCTTATTCACTCTTCTTCTTATTCGATTATCTGCCGGTGAATGGCCCATTCTCCTCTCTTTTTGGGAAACATACTTGGCGCTAGAGGCGTTTCGCCTTGCCCGCGCGCTCGATCCAGCATTTTTATATCCATTTCTGGTACTGCATTTACACCCGTCCAGACCCTATGCACCGCATTCATTTCCTACCCTGCCCACCTTCTCTTACTTGCGCACCTTATCCTTACCCTGTGGACCTTACCTTACCCGTGCGCTTTACCTTAACTTATACTGTGTTCCTTGCCCTTACCCTTCCTTGTTCTTATTTGTGCACCTTACTTACCTTGATCCCGCGCAGCTTATCATTTACCCCTTCCTTACCCCATACACCTTCTCTTAACTTGCGCGCCTCTTCCTTACCTGGGCACTTACCTTACCCTGGGCACCTTCATACTTTACTCCGCACTTATCCTTCTTTGCCCCGCGCACCTTATCCTTCCTTACCCTTACCGGGGCACATAGCTTACCTGGTGTACCTTCGTACATTACTCCCCACTTATCCTTTCCTTACCCTGCGCGCCTTACCCTTCCTTGCCTGGGCACCTTCCCTACTCCGCACATCTTCTTAATGACTCGTGCATACACTTATTCTTAGCAGCGCTTTCCGCGCGCCCACTCTTACTCGTCATTTTTCAATACACACTTTTATTCTTACCCACTGGCCCCCCCTAAGCCATCGACTTATCCGGGTTTCCAACGCTCAAACCCGCTGTGCCCGCACTCCTATTCATCGCTGCTTGACACTTACACCCTCTCATCGGGCTCGTTCCCTGCCTTTGCCAACCTTTTCCGATGCATCAGGCTGCCTCGCCATCGATCGCCTAAGCCGCATACGCGCCGGGAGTCGCTTGGGCTTTAACACAGAGCCGAGAACATGCCTGCATTTTCTACCACCTTCACATGCGCACTTCCACTGGCGGCTCTGGAATCGTTTACACAACTCCTTGCCGAACCATTCCTGCCAGCCCAACTTGAGCCTTTATGCTAGGACATTGAATGTCCCGACAAACTCTACTTCGATCCGTCCGCGTTAAACCCTTCGCGACATTGCTGACCTTTGTGACGGCTGTTACATATATGAATTCTCTCGCGCCCGTGCGCACCGCATTTACTAGACTGGATGACTCACGAATACTTACGATCTGTATGCTTACTCCTCTCAAATACGTGATCTTTAGGATCACGTGGAATTAACTTCTTTTCACTCATACTATAATCTCTTAAGAGACGCGTGAGACGCGCCTGCAGGATTCGGGAGCCCTATAGGTAAGTCTCCCTGTCCTATATACTACTAACCTCTTTGGCATACCAGGAGGCTAGCAGGGACTCTTGGCATACCAGAGACCCCAGATCTGAGACGCTTGTCGGCATACCACTCGCAAGTCTCAGATCGCGCGTTCGACGCCTATATATATATATCCTATCTGATTACTCTTACTACCAACGGTCGCTTTCCGCCCTCGGTCCCTTCGGATAACTCCCAGCAATAAATATATTGTGACAAGAGTTACATTGGTGGACAAACTGGGAACTCCCGAAAACCCTGGCCGAATTTTCGACCGTAGAATCTAGTCGTGAAGTAGAGATTACTTCCCTCAACCACCCGAGCCTGAGCGCTCGCTCGCGCTCTACCTCTCCGAGTAAAAGAGCTGTTTCGGTCGCCACGTCACAGCAAGCGCACGCTAAGCGTATTAAGACAGCTCGGGAACTACAAGTCGACGCCGCATACGGTAGCTGGCGTAAACCAACAGCTCCGGCGGCTGTAGGGAGTGTCCGAGATACTGTGGGCTATAAAGCGTTTAATTCCCCCTTTGCAAAATCCAAACCCTCGGAGGATAAGGGAGTTGCTACTCTCAGACGAGTCGGACTCGAGCTCAAAGCCAAAGGACCACAGCTATCAAGTGAGACGACATCAATCTCCGTGGAGGGTTACGTGGAAAAGGGGTACACCTCTCCATTAGGGCAATTCAAAGTTCAACCAAGTCCATCTCCGTCACCCCTTCTGACGAACGCAAGCACCGTCATGGCTGAAATTAGTTCCTCCATCCTGCGAACTCCAGAGGACACCGTAGTATTACCTGCTGGACGAACCACTGAAGAAGTGCAAGCAAGCATGGACAATCTCCGATTGGTTTACAAAAATCATGGAGGACACCACATCTCAACTGAGATGACCGTGAATTTGCTCGTCAGCAAGACGCTGTTGGATAAAACAGATATCTGGGATTGGGGCGTCAGCGTAGTATCGTCGAGACCGCGGTTCGCTCTGACCCAGATGCTCCTGGATGACGTGAATCGAGGAGTGGGCGAGCTACAAGTTCTTCTGAAGAAAGCAGCAGCTCTCGTCAGTGACGAACAGAACTGCTTCGTCATAGATCCTAGAGATACAGCCCTGCCGCTTCTGAACGGGGCCCGAGAGATTGGTCAATTGCAAGCAGCCTGGGATATCATTCGTACTCGCCTGGAATTAGGTGTTCGCTATTTTATGAAATACGAGATGCTCATTAGGAAATTGACGACTCCTCCGACTTCGCCCGTCTCTACTGCACCGGAACTCCATAATGCTCTAGTCGATTTACCCTACGAGGAGGATCGCTTGAGAGTCATGTATGGTACTTTCCCTCACCATAACCGAAACCTGGACAACTCCAAGCGCGAGGGGATACTGGAAGGAGTTCCTTGGTCAGAGGTAGTCGCACTGGAACCTACGATACTCGAGGCTTTTCCGGTTAGAGCGCCAGAGAATAAGCCGAAGGTATTTCACTACGATGCTGATGGTCATCGTTGGCCGCAGGATTTACCTGAAACGGAAACGGCGTCTCGATTCGAGGATCCTCAGACGATTCAAGGAGACTCTGGAATTTATTCTGGTGTTATCTTCGAAGAGGGAGGAGATTCAGACGAGGAAAGCGGCGAAGAGGAATACGAGGTCGAGGGCGGTCAAGACGTCGACCCGGGAGAACCAAACATGTCATATTATGACTCCACGACTGGATATAAGTCAGGGGGGGAATTCTTCGACTTCGACCCGTCTATCACGAAGGCCGAGCAATTGCGCTTGCGGAGTCTCAGCGTACCGGCGGAACCAAAAGAGGCGAACATCCTTTATAATGTGGCACAGGCGAAACCCGCCGTGTGGTTTGACGGTACGGCTGATCAAGGCGGGAAGAAAAAGAAAAATCAAGGCTTTAAACCTCAAGCACGTTCCTCGATGGCAGCGGCCGGGCAGGGGAGGAGTATACAGCGCTCCGTGAGCAGGCAGCGTCACTTGCCTCCCCACATGCGACCCGAAGTAGATGCTACACCCGTAGCGGCTGGGGGGGGGAGTAATCCTCCTTCTCAGCAGCCCAGTCAACCGGTACCAACAGGAGGGAAACCTTCTTCTCCCGCAGGCAGCGTTCGAGGCGGCAGACAACCTCCACCGCCACCGCCGAACCCAAATCATCGCCCGAATCAATCCTTCGACCCGAATCGCTCAGGACCTCCGAATGGAGGCGGAGGCGGTTATGGGGGCGGGGGTGGAGGCGGTGGAGGGAGCGGTGGCGGTCCTCCAGGGGGAGGTGGTCCGGGCAACTCCTCATGGTTTAACAACTCTTCGAGAGGCAGAGACTATGGCGGAGGTTACGGTGGTGGTCCACCTCCCGATCCGGGTCCTTACAATAATTTCCCTGTACCTCCGTATGGAACAATGATCCCTACTATCAAAGCGGAGGTTAAACCGGAGCAGCTCCCGGAATGGGATGGTGATCACGACACAGCGATAGAGTACTTCTGGAAGGTTCAGCAATTCGCCCTTTTAGGGGGTTATATGCCGCAGGCAGTCGCTTATTGGTTATGGTCTCGATTTAAGCAAGACTCAGAAGTACAACTGTGGTATATGGCTCTGGAGCACGAGAAGCAACAAATTATGAGATCCCACTACGTCAACTTTCTACGTGGTATAAAGGAAGGATTCCTTGGGAGACTGTGGCAACTAAGGATGATTCGCACTTTCGAAGCGCAATCTTTCCGCCAGGAGGGCCACTCAAAGGAATCGCCTGCTCGGTTTATAACTCGCCGCATAATGTACGCGCGAATGCTTGCTAAAACTGATCAGGGAGGACCGATTGAGGTGCATTTGGTCATGACCAAAGCTCCCATTTCCTGGGAACCCATATTGTTGTTACAGAGCATACGGAATACCGCTACCCTATACGCTAGAGCTACTGAGCACGCTCGAGCGTTGATCTTCGCAGCCAAACCGGAATCAGATTCTAAAGCCCTAACTTCGGACAACTTGCCGGGCATATTGAGAAGCTTAGGAATTTCCTTGAGTAGTCGTAACTCCTCGAGGACAGTGAATCTGGTCGAAATGGAGGATAGTGAAGAGGAAGGAATTTCCACAGTCTTGAATTTGCAAGCACGAGAAGACGAACCACCAGATAACAATGATGACGCAATTTTCAAGGAGGCTTATTCTACTCTACAAAAGAGACAGCGTCCCCCTCCGAAGGGCGGCTATCAATTTCAGCCCAATGATGGTGTAATGACCAAGATGGGTCGTCTACCGCCATCTCCATGCAAGGTCTGTAGTAGTAAAAACCATTGGGACAAGGAGTGTCCAGACTATGCCCTGTGGGAAGCCCGGAACTCTCGCACGGTCAACTTCTCGATCACGGAGGACTCGGAGAAAGAAAATACGTACAAATCGGCTTTCAACATTCTCCTATCGAGGAGAGCCACGGAGATGATGAATGGGTCAAAACCGTTCAAAAAGGATTTTAGGACGGCTGCACCCTCTGACCTCGCTACAATGGAGGCCAAGATGTGTAAGACCGCCAATGAGGCTATTCAGCCGCTTCGCCAATCCGTTCACGTCGAGGAAATAGAAGACGAGGAGGAACTAGCGGCTCAGCTGAAACCAAAGGCCCTCGATGGAATCTTTGAATTAGTAGGCAACGACCCGGAAACGGAAGACAACGAACAGGACACCTGGAAATTCAGGTTTAAGGAGGCATTTCGTGCGACACGAGAGGAGGAGATAGGGCAACCTCCAGAGGAAGATGTTTCTATTTCACCTACAATCGATAGAGCTCCCATAAAATTAGCCAAGCTGCGCTCTACGTCACCGGGAGCCTCGTCGGTGGGAATATCGGTGTTATCGATGCTAGGCTGGCTAGGAAGCGTAGAAAATTCCCCTATAGAAATTCGCATCGATTCCTGCGCGGACATAACGCTTATGTCGGACACCCTCTATAACTCCTTGAAGGGCATGCCTCCGATTTTGCAAGGCTTGAAGATGAGACTGCTTGAGTTGACGTCCAGTACTTCCGATATACAGGGATACATCAACATCCCCGTTATTACAAAGTCTGACTCCGGAGAGATCTTGATCAGGGAGGCTGAAGCTTATATCGTAAAAGGGATGTCCGTTCCCATTCTGCTGGGAGAAGACTTCCAACAGAATTATGAATTGGGAGTCTCTCGGAGCGTCGAAGGGGGAACCAAAATTCTTTTTGACGGCGGGAGGTACTCAGTATCGGCGATGAACGTGACTCGAACCAACGACTGGAAGCTAGGACAAGCTGTTCCGGCGGAAGCGTCGGCAAAATTTACGAAAGCCAAGCTGCATCGCCGACACCAAGTCAAGAAACGTCGTCTGAGAGAGAGTTGGGGAGAGGCAAGGAGAAATGTACGCGCCAGCCAGGACTACCGCATCGGTCCGGAGCAATGTGTTCCAGTACGAGTAGTAGGGGACTTTGGAGAAAAACGTGATTGGGTAGTCGAGAAGACCATGCTCACCCACGAAACACCAAACTCAATGTTTGTTGTTCCCAATGTCCTGATCAACTCGGAATACCCGTTCGTTCCTATTGCGAATCCTTCGCCGCATCCTCGAATTATTCGTAAAGGAGAGATTGTGGGACAGATTTCGGATCCCCAGGAATTCTTTGACACGGCTAAATCCGCAGAGGATGAGGAGCGTATGAAGAGAACGGCTACAGCGTATGCATCAATCATTTCAGCACAGATGGATAAAGGAATACCGAAAAGCGAATCTGCACCTATTTCAGCACATCTGAGAACGGATGAGGGATCGGGAATGCCGGAGGAATCGACGAGTGAACCGGAAATAAAGGAAGCTCGATCCACTCGTTCAGTGCATGTCCGCACCGACGTTGAATCGGGGATGCCATTATCAGATAGTGTTGCAAAGAACAATGGCCCAACTCGCCGTGATGCTGCCCCTATTCCCGAGGAGGAGTTAGGTCAAGAAGAGATGGAATCAGAGGACTATGGGCCCAAAACTGCTGCGTTACCAGACACGACTGAATACTCTTCCGCCCAGATGAAGGAACTGCTGGACGTGGGGTCGTTACCAGAACATCTCCAAGAGAAGGCATGGGACATGCTCAGAAGACGAGTGCGCGCCTTTGGTTTTGATGGCCGTTTGGGAAACCACGACATGAAAGTGCGCATTCGCACCGCTAGAGACCAGAGCCCCATCGCGGTTCCGATGTATGGGAGTTCGCCTGCGAAGAAGGAAGTCATAGATGCCCAAATGGACAAGTGGTTCGAGCAAGGAGTGGTGGAGCCGTCGAAGAGCCCATGGAGCGCCCCGGTAGTTATAGCTTACCGTAACGGGAAGCCTCGGTTCTGCGTGGATTACAGGAAATTAAATGCAGTCACTATCGCAGACGAATTTCCCATACCACGACAATCTGAAATCCTGCAATCCTTGTCGGGAGCGCAAGTCTTATCCTCGCTCGACGCTTTGTCTGGGTTCACTCAGCTGGATATCGACCCTAGTGACGTCGAGAAGACAGCCTTTCGGACACATAGAGGGCTTTGGCAGTTCCTACGTATGCCATTCGGGTTGAGAAACGGTCCAGCAATCTTTCAACGGCTCATGCAGGGAGTGCTAGCACCATACCTTTGGATTTTCTGCTTGGTTTACATAGATGACATTGTCGTTTACTCGAAATCCTTCGAGGAACACATAGATCATCTAGACGCGGTACTAGGGGCCATTGAACAAGCGGGAATTACGCTATCACCAACGAAATGCCACATGTTTTACTCGTCCATCCTTCTACTCGGGCACAAGGTTTCGCGTCTCGGACTTTCAACTCACTTGGAGAAAGTTCGGGCCATACTGGAGTTGCAGCGCCCCTACGGGGTTTCTGAACTCAGGACTTTTCTGGGCATGGCGGTTTACTTCTCCACCTTTATTCCTTACTACGCTGATATTAGCGTCCCGTTATTCGCTTTGCTGCGAAAGGACGCGAAATGGGTGTGGGGAGCGGAGGAAGAATTCGTGTTCCATTCCATTAAGGAGGCACTGAGAGAGGCGCCTTTGCTTGGACATCCTATGGAGGGTAGAGGTTACCGTCTTTATTCGGACGCTTCCGACGACGCCGCGGGCTGTGCATTGCAGCAGATACAGCCGATAAAAGTTGGAGACTTGAAGGGGACGATCGCCTACCGGCGTCTGCAGAAGGCGAGAGCGGAAGGATTACCACCGCCAAGACTTACGGTCCGTCTGAGCACAAAGCAGGACGACACAAATTACGTGGACGAATGGGCAGAGGAATTCGACGAAACCATAGTTCACATCGAACGAGTGGTGGCCTACTATTCGCGGACTTTCAAGGGCGCCGAGAAAAGATATACAACCACGGAGAGGGAGGCTTTAGCGGCTAAAGATGGCCTAGTAAAGTTTCAGCCCTTTGTGGAAGGCGCCGACATTCTCCTAGTAACTGACCACGCCGCCCTTCAGTGGGCGAAAACATATGAGAACTCCAATCGCAGATTGGCGGCCTGGGGGCTAGTGTTCTCAGCGTACAAACCTGGATTGGAGGTGGTGCACCGGGCCGGCCGTGTGCACTCTAACGTCGACCCTCTTTCTCGTCTACCGCGACGTGCGCCAAGTTACACAGCTCCTGTCAGGGATGCGGAACCCGCGGACAGCCTCCTGACGGACAACGCACTAGCTGAAGCAATCGAAAAGGCCGCCGCGGCAGAGCCAGCCAGGCGAGCCACACTGGTCTTTTGGGACCACGACAACGTCGCGGTGCCAGAGAGGGCAGTGTGGGCAGTAACGAGAAGCCGGCGCAAAGCGGAAGACCAAGGGCTGTCAGACCCAAGACTGGAAGTCTCGTCTGGGGGGGACAAGGGTGCACACAAAGACGATACTTCCACACCTTGAGCGAATTCACCGGAAGATGCACTGACCTCGCAGAAGCCGGATGGGAACGTGATACCAGAACCACGGACAGAGGAGGGGACCGCCGAAGAGCTAGCTGAGCTGATCAAACGCATGGAGGACGAAGATGACGAGCTGGAGACTTTACAAGCGTCCCAGGAGTACTGGGGGGCAACAAACCCGCCAGTTAGTGTGCATGTCAGCATGGATCCAGCGTACCGAGAGGAATTCGTGGAGGGATACAAGAAGGATCGCTACCTGAAAGACAAATGGAATGACCCAACTTTTGAGATTGACAATTGGTCCCCGGGCCAACGATTCTTCAAAGATACTGATGGGTTATTATACTTTCGGGACGAGAACTATCAACCGCGATTGTGTATACCGGAGTCGAAACGCAATGAGAACATTACCGAGGCTCACGAATCACCTTTTGAATCGGCTCACGCTGGTCCGGAGAAGTTGTGGGAGAGCCTGAGTCAGAGGTTCTACTGGAAGCGCATGAAGGTTGATATACTGACCTTTTGTTACTCCTGCGACATCTGCCAGAAGACAAAGCCGAGCAATTTTACTCGTTATGGCTTCCTTATCCCGAACCCTATTCCTTCGCGCCCCTACGAATCTATATCATTCGATTTCATAGTGAATCTTCCGTGGTCGAATGGGTATAACGCCATCTTTGTAGTAGTGGATCGCCTGGGCAAACACTCCAGTTTTATTCCGTGCACCTCAGACCTGGACGCGGAGGGTTTTGCGGATCTCTACGTGAAGAACATTGTCTGTCGGTTTGGTCTTAGCCGGAGCATAATATGCGATCGGGACGCTAGATGGACAGCAGACTTTTGGAGAGCAGTGGCCAAGTTTATGAACACGAGAATGGCATACTCTTCTGCACGCCATCCGCAACACGACGGTCAAACCGAAATCGTGAACCGGCTGTTAGAAACTATGATCCGAGCGTACATTAAGGACAACAAGAAATCCTGGGCGTTCTGGCTACCTCTACTGGAATTCGCTTATAACACGAACCCCCACTCCTCCACGGGAGTGACTCCTTGCTACTTGCTATATGGTTTCAACCCAGTCACCCCTCTGGATTTGTTCTCAAACGTCTCACGGAAAAACAAATCGTATTCCTTGCTTCAAGGAGCGGATTCGTACATCAAGGCATTGGAGATGCACCGTAATAGCGCCCGTCAAGCCATAGCCCTTGCGCAAGACGTTCAGGCTCGCCACTTTAATAAGGGACGCAGACCTGTTCCGGAGTTCAAATCAGGAGACCGAGTACTCGTCAACCCCCATTCCTTGGAGTGGGTCGAATCACACGGGGAAGGAGGGAAGCTAGTCCAGAAATGGATCGGGCCTTTCGAGATACTGCAACACATCAATCCAAGGGTCTTTCGCTTACGTATGGGCAGGGAGTATCCGGGACATCCTGTATTCAACTACGACCACTTGAAGAAATATATCGAGTCTCCTCCCGAATTTGGGAAGCGCACCCTCATGCCAGAGACTCGTTTGGGCACCAAGCCCGAAGTATCGGTGGAAAAGATAGTCGGGCACAAGTGGTTCAGGAAAGGCACACAGCTGAAGTTCAAGGTTCGGTGGGAAGGATACAGCCCTCTCGACGACGAATTCTTAACGGCTAAGCAACTGCGGAACGCTCCTAGTATGCTAGCGGAGTACAAAAAGAAAAACAAATTATGAAAAGAAGAAAAGGAAGAAAGAAGACGATGTTATACCCCTAGAAGTGTCGCTACAATCTCTGCTCAATCTCTCTCTTTATCTATCTCTCTCTCTCTCCTCTAGGGCATAGCACGAGTCGACTCACGGGTGACCCGGATCCGCGGCTGTGGGTACCCGCATCCGAAAAGGCTGTACTCGGATCCGCGAGTAAAAAACTCGCAGGTCAACGGGTAACCCGTGAGTTTCAAAAAACCCGCAAGTACTTGCGGGTACCTGCTATATTTTGGTAGATTTCTGGCTTTGGAGCATCTAAAAGATAGTTTCTTTGTGTTTTGCACCATACAATGTAGTTGTAACAATCCTTTGACCTGCAAACAACCACAGGAATGACTTTTGGTGGTCAGCATGACCTCAAATTTTCATGAAATACTCACGGGTTTGGCCCAGAATTCTCAAAAAATGAAACCCGGATCCGTCGCTACCCGCAGACACGGGTACCCGAACCCGCGGGTCGGGTTTCCCACGAGTATTCCCACGGTTCAACCCGTAAAGATCCACGGGTTACCCGGACTCGTGCTATGCCTTACTCTCCTCCATTCTTCTCTATTCTTTCCTTTTTGATTTCCATACCTCGACCACGACCAGTCCCGGGTAACACCGGACCGGGTTAGACACGTGGTTGATTTACGTAATCTTCTCTTTGCTCTTTTACATCTTGATACTAGACCACGACGACTGTCAAGGTTTGCTGCGCATACCAGTTAACCAAACCAGTCGGGTCGACACTTCCCGCCGTGCATACCAGCAGGAGGTGTTATGTATCCCTTTAATTTCCTCTTTTCTAACGCGCGCGGTCGTGTTCCCCCGGTGGAGGTGCGGGAGATCGATGGGATAACATGGGTCGCCGTCAACTGCAAGATCGAGGACATACCTGCGTTCGCTGCCAGGCATAACGACAATTCCCGGTGCCACTCGTCCACATCCGCTTTCGAAACTGACGGATCGTACTCGGAAATGGAATGGGCCGACAAAATGGATTGGTTTCGAATGGAATACCATTGGCGCGACTGGATCCCCGTAGTCAAAAACGGGGCAGGCAAACTGTTCTGGTGGCTGAGGCGCCCCGACGCTAGTCAAGTGGTGGTTGCGGAGGATCGCAAATACCAGGTCGAACTCAAAGCTAGGGACGTTATCGTGGAGGACCTACGCGTCGCGCATGAGTGTGTCCGCGAAGTTACTAGTAAGGAGGTAGCTCTCCGTTCTCAGCCTCGTCCGAACAAGGTATTCGCCACTGCGTCTCTCTCGGCCTCCTACGACACCGTAGGCGAGGTGTTCAAAGTCATTATGGCTGCGCGCCGTCACATGCTGGAATACCTGGCGCTTCTATACTGGTGGACCACTGTATGCGACGAATGGAAGGAAAAGCTCACGTTCTCTACGATCGATCGGATTTTGACCTACAATCTTCCCTCTTACGCTAAAAGAGGCGCCTTGTATAACTTGGCTCGCGACTGGAGAGGACTGAACTTCCCCCTGATTACGAGCGAGGAGATTCCTTATGCGTTTCAGTGGACGTCCCGTGAGAGAAGCGACCGACGCTTCGCAAGGCTCAATCCCACGCTCCTGGAAACTTACCAGCTGGTTTACACCGACGCAGGAGGCGAAGATAGGCTACAATTCGACAAGAGCTTCGTGAATGGACCAGCCATGCTCGCTTGGCGCCGCTATGACGAGTACCTCGACCTCCTACCGGAAACTTCGGAGGATCAGCCCCCGGCACCTCGCAATCGCCCCCGCAAGAACGCCCAAGTATGGGTCATTCAATTCCCACAGTGGGGTCGTCATCGTGTGGACGATAAAGATCTACGAGGCTACTACCTCGACTATTTCCCCTACGTCGAACGAGACGGTCAAGTAGTGGTTCGCCGATGGATGGGACGCAGGGAGCAACCGTTCACGCCCTACCGTGGCCAGGGATCGGAGGACGAAGACGTGGAGGTGGACTTCTCGGGAAGCGAGAGTGAGGACCAGCTGCTCGACATCGAAATCAAGGACATGCGTGGCTTCGTCCGGGAGCTTTACAAGGGTCAGTGTGCGCCCCGTCCTGGGCAGGAATACGATGAAATCTGGGGAAATCAAACGATGCCTGCCTACACGGGGACCGAGGCTTTGGTTACATACACAAAAATGATGGACTCCAGGATCCCTTTCCGTCCTAACGCTCCGTTAGTACTCGCTATCGAGTCGGAGCTCACTTCCGTGTGCAGTGCTCTCATCGCAGCAGATAACAAAACCACAGGAATGGACGGGGACGAAGCCCCCGAAGTCTCGCCTGGAGAACCGGGAGAGATCACCGACACGGAGATGCGTCAGAGCCCCGTTCTGACGATCCCGCTAATCGTGCCGCCCCTTTCTTCGACTCTCGTCACGTTCGGGTCGCACTCGATTGACCTCCAAGCTGCTCCCTCGACCCCTTCCCAGAACGTTCCTTTGCTGCAGCGTCTGACCTCGCCAGGACCGTCGAAAGGGAGTCGTTGGCAGGACCGAAACAGGTATCCACCTCCTCTTCAGAGGGGCGGAGGGACGGGTACCTCGAGATCCTCATCAGCATATTGGCCAGACGACGAGCCAACGGACGCGAAGGATGTTAAGGGAAAGGGAGTATCACGGACTGAGCTCCTTAGTCGCGGCAAGTCGGCTTCCCCCGTCCATCACGCTTCTCGCCCACGCAGTCGTAGCCCACCGCGTGCGCCGCGCAGCATGAGGGGGCTTAGACCTTACATCACGCCTTCAGAGGGGGATCAGGAAAAGCTTGCAGCCTGGGATCGGGCGCTCGACCGTAATCGGCGCGTCGTCACCTTCAACTCGACGCACTACATCATGCCTCCCTCGTATTCGTGGTCAGCTCTGTTGCTGGAAAGAGGAGTCCTCATTCTGAGGGAACCTTCCTCCCAAGTCAAGTTCCGGTATTGGGCCAGCTTCTTCCGGGCCGAAACCATCGCAGACATTCTTACTATGGCCATCGCTCGCGCCGTGGAGTTCACGCTCGCCGTACATGAGGAGGACCTTAAGAAATTCCGGCCGCCTCCGGAAGAAGTGACGAGCGAGGAGAAGGAAATGGTGCCGCATTTTTTTGCCATTGGACATGTAGAGCCTCCTCTGTCCTGGGGATCCGGAGGAGGTGAATTTTCGGGTGAGTACCTGCGGCGTCTGTTCGACATCATGAACCGTCCCCACGCCGGCTGCTTGTCTTCGATGGGCGGAGCCTTCGCGTTCTTAGTCCTGCGGTACAAGCCCACTCTCATCAAGAAATTCATGAGCGGTCCTTCCACGCAGGTCACCGTTCATATCAAAGGTGGCACGGATGCCGGCGACACTCCTGCTTGGTACATTCTCCACGATCAGTTGTCGGAACAGGAGAAAAGCCTAGTTCTGGGCCGAACTCGAGAAGGGAATGTCGACTACTACATCTATCCCCCGAAGGAATGGCTCTGGGATAGCTGCAAGCACTACTCTGGGGAACTCAATGAGCCGTTGTTCAACATGCTAGAAACCATCTATATGGAGGTGAAGGAAAATCGTCCCGTCCGGCGCACCGAACGTGCGTTCAAGGACTTTTTCCATCGTCGTCGTAACCGAGACGCTCCTGCCGATCCTCTCCCGAAACGATCGGAATTCGTGGAGGAGAACGAGAAGCTCAAGACAATTTTCGCGGATAGCTGGTTCAAAGTCAACCTGAAGGATATCGTTCTGCCAGGAACCTTTCTCCGCTAAATGCACGCTCGAGAATGGGGGGCTTTGTGACGGCTGGTACATATATGAATTCTCTCGCGCCCGTGCGCACCGCATTTACTAGACTGGATGACTCACGAATACTTACGATCTGTATGCTTACTCCTCTCAAATACGTGATCTTTAGGATCACGTGGAATTAACTTCTTTTCACTCATACTATAATCTCTTAAGAGACGCGTGAGACGCGCCTGCAGGATTCGGGAGCCCTATAGGTAAGTCTCCCTGTCCTATATACTACTAACCTCTTTGGCATACCAGGAGGCTAGCAGGGACTCTTGGCATACCAGAGACCCCAGATCTGAGACGCTTGTCGGCATACCACTCGCAAGTCTCAGATCGCGCGTTCGACGCCTATATATATATATCCTATCTGATTACTCTTACTACCAACGGTCGCTTTCCGCCCTCGGTCCCTTCGGATAACTCCCAGCAATAAATATATTGTGACAAGAGTTACAACCTTGCGCACTGGCACCTCCGATCCCGCCCCTATTGTCGCCCGCGCAATTCTGCCGAGATCCACGAGACAATTTGGACAAACGACGCACTTCGTTTTTGCAGCATACATTCGCCGCCTCGGCCGTCAACCTGCATTTTCTGGGACGCCAGGCCCAACTCCATATCCAGCTCGCCGGCGATGTTCCCGCTTCCTTTGGCAGCGACTCTATGTACATATACTGCTTCTTCGTCTTCAGACAACCGTGCAAGTCTTGAGCCCAGCGGAAAGGGTTGCGCTCTTTCTTCCTGCATCGTGTTGTAGGCGCAAGTCCTAATGGCGCTGATAAGCATGGTATTGGGCCAGGGTGTGAAAACTACACATATTCACGCTTTTGTGCTATTTACACAATGCTATTGCACATCTCTAGAGAGCTAGTGTATGCCCGGACAGCTAGCTAAGGAGCTAAAGTGTCTGCGACTCTCCAAGATGTTCCGCAGTAATGATCCTTACGGGTCAGAGCCCAGGGCATTGAACCAGAGTTTAGCTAAACAGTTTATCCAAACCATTCTATCGTTGAATTGGGGTTTACTGGCATGTTCCTATCAAGGGTGTGATATTACTATCCATCTAGACAAAGAGCGATACCAAGAGGCATTGGTTGCAGGTCGAATGGAGTCAACAGAGTTGTTGTAGCAGATTCGGCGGCATCTTGTTCATTTGTGACATTTCTGTCACTGTGATCAACGATCACATGCTTCGGGTGCTTCAGGGATCATCGGAGCTTTCCGGGATCATCCACTGATTGACATCATAATGAATTCTCTGGTCACGGACGCTCATATAAGCTGCCGAGAGAATTTATGAAGGTTCCGGATGTTTGGGCCAAGGGTTGGATGACTCAAGAGGAGTCTGGTTCGGTCTGGACTGGTCTATACTACATTGGGCATGCCCAAAACCCTCAGAACTGCATGGACACTTCCAAATTTGGACTGCTTACATTATAACCCAGGGTTCCGTTTTAATTGTATGACTCGTTTACTTCCCCTTTTGGACTTGCTAGTTTGTATAAATAGGGTAGCTTATTTCGCTTTACTGTACTGGATTTTACCCTCCCAGGCAGCCGGTTTACCACTGGTCAGCTAAGGAGTCAGTAATTACCTTGTCTAGTTTGTGAGGCTCAAAGAGGGAGCTGAATTGATTTTGTTGGTTGTTGGATCGCACTTTTCTTGTGTCGCATTGAGCTATAAGCTATAAGGCTTCGGTTTCATGAGCTATAAGAAGTCTACAATCCAGTTATAAGACCTTAGCAGTTTGGACAAACCTGTTCTGGTCCCGCTATACAACTTCAAGTTGGAATTGGATTGACTGCTATAAAGCTGTAAAGCTACACTTGCTTGAAATCTATTGTCGTCGCGCTGCTATACCGCTATACGCTTTGAGTCTAGGACTCGTTAGCTTGCTTGGGTCTAGGACCCTTTAGTTTGGATTAGGTTGGATTAGCTGCATGGTTACAAGGATTGCTTGGATTTGAACGCTTTGAAGCATTGGCTTAACACACCATTTCGCTTGCAAAGATATTGGGATTAGGTTAGGATAGGAACAGCTATAAGGCTATACCAGTAACATTAGTTCTGGGTCACAAAACACACAAACCCCATTCGCATTTTATAAAAACTACGGTTCTACTTGTCTCTTGACACTTTATTGAGTGCCTAGAAGTCAATTGATTGAGTTTGCAAGTTTGAACAAACCTGTTTTCGCTTTTGCTTCACACAACAAGTGTAATAAATTCAGATTGCCACAAGCACATACTGTGTTTGGAATCCCCGAACTTGCACGTTGGTTGATAAGGGCATTAAGAGAGTGTTGGTTGTGTTGAGTTGTAGTTGGTTTCGCTTTAGTGTTGAGTGTGGTTTTGAGTTGGTTTTGGTTGTTTTCGCTTTCAGCGCTTGCAGTCAGAGCTTCTATCTCATTTTCGCACCTGGCACCCTATAGCATCCCTTCGCATCTCATTTCCCACGCTTGCCCCAAGACCACCGTATCAGCGCATATACCTTCCACACCGAGATTGCGAAACGTACCGCTTGAAGCTTCTTCCATTCACTCCTCGACGCCGTTGCATTGGCCCTTACTACGGTGACTCCGAATTTGCAGCTGCTTGATGCGCATACCCCGTGAAGATTCGCTCGACCGCACGGCAGTTAGGCACGCGCCTTCATTATTAGTTATCCGATCTCCGCGACACCTTTGCTATTTCGCTCCCTGCCGCCCAGTTGAGCCACACGCTTCTGTCGAACAGACTGGATGCTGGATACGACCGGCATACCTTCCCCGTTGCATCTTGATACCCTCGTACTCCCTGTTCAACTGGGACAGTGTTGTGCAACCTCTTACCTTATGCAGTCACACTGACTCGGATTGTTGATTGACGTGCCTTACGGACCCACATCCCTGGCGTTCGGCAGATTTTGCGTACCTGCGGCCTCGACAGAGTCCTCGACCTCCGTTTACATGTCGTTCGGTCGTCGCCACTCCACACGTCGAACTTCGGCCCATCCTTGTGCTCTCGCAGGTCTTTTCGTCCCAAAGTCTTTGTGCTGCACTCCACCGTCGGACTTCCTTCAGACTGCAGACCTACACGACCCACCCCCCGAGCTTCAGCAGCTATCCCGGGTTTCGGCTTGAGATCACACCTGTTTCCATGCCGTACACATCGCCGGCACATCAGGCAGTTGCTCTTCCACAAATTTCCAACCTCAACCGTGACACTCCATGCTATTCGCGGCAGTCTTCAGCCCCACCCCATAAAAATGCTGCGGTGGACTCCAGAGTCCTAGCCAGACTCAAGTCAATTTTCCCATTTTCCTCTGCCGATCTCCAGAGTTTTCATCGAGACCTTCCTTTCGCTTGTCGCTCATCCGAGCCACGAAACCTTACTAGTAAAGAGTCAATATACCATTACTTGCCAGCACTTTCTTCCCTTACGCTTCCACCACCCATTCCCGATCGCATCTCGCCCTCGTATCTCGTGGCTACTCTCATGTGGCCCTCGTATTCGGGATGAGAGGATGAGATCCACGCCAATCTCGCAACTTGCCGTTCCGGTCCAACTCTTTCCGTTCCACCACTTGCCGGCGAAATTTCCGCGATACATCTGGAAAGCCACTTTGGTAGTCTCGGAAAACCCCATACTCTCATGACATCCCAATTTGGGAACCCTGTCATGAGAGTCTGGGTCTATCTCAGGATAATAGCCGTACCATTGCGCTATCAAAATTTGATGGATATTTCCCACGGTGATGTCCGCTGTGTTTCGGTCCCCGTGGGCTGTTTCCGCCAAATTCTGGGGAGAATAAACTTAGTTGCACAATAAGAAAGCATTTTTCCACTGCCAATGATTATTCCAAGTGATCCCTCTCAATGCATACAATTTCGGCGGGTTTCATTGCCGTGGCAGTGTCGCCGGTAACCAAAAAATGCCGCACCCTTGAGTTTGCCCTCACAGAAACCCTTTTGCATCAGTCCAGAGGTGCGGAACAAATTTTAACTGCATAAAATTGACTCTTTCTGGAAGATTGGACGAAAAAGTAGTCCAAGAGGCATCGTTCCAGCATGTAATGCCCGTGGGAAATATCCATCAAATTTTGATAGCGCAATGGTACGGCTATTATCCTGAGATAGACCCAGACTCTCATGACAGGGTTCCCAAATTGGGATGTCATGAGAGTATGGGGTTTTCCGAGACTACCACTTTGGCTGGATAGAAGTGACCTTTCGATATAGACCAACATAGAAAATCACTTCTACTGTACTATTTCGACCAAGTATTCATGGGGTGTGACCAGTGACCCCAAGTATTCATTTTTGAAGTATTCACCGCCGGCTGGGACCTGTGACCGAATTTTCGAGTATTCATTTCCTAAAAATTCTAATAGCAATTCTTCACTGCGGAGGGCTCAAACACGTTAATTCTCTCATTTCTTGTGCTATTGGCATTGAAATTTGTGAAAAACAAGGCCAGATGCATCAATATCCAGACCATAGTGGTGCAGAAAAAAAAATCGGTTTTTTGGTCTGCAAAAATGATAAAACAGCCAAGTATTCATGGCCTGTAGTGACCTGTGACCTTTTCACCAAGTATTCAATTCAGCCAGCTTTGTGACTAGTGACTGAATACTTGGTCGAAATAGTACAGTATGTCGGCCTATGTAAAGAATTACTTCTATGTAGGCCTATGTAGGCCGCGTAGGCGGGGAGTCGGATAGAGTCGCGTAGGCCCCGTAGAATTCGACCCTTTTGGGTAAAAGGTGCGGTCCGTGTGTGGTCCGTGCGTGGTCCGTGCAGAAATGGCGTGATTGACGGCATCAATTGGGAAAAATGGTTCGTCGCTTTTTGCTTCTTTCCCTCACTTTCCCCTCACAAGTCGCCTCATTCTGCCTCTGTCTCCATCCTTCATACCGTCTGCTCCCGTCCCGGCGTTATATATGGCTTCAACACAGTCTGAGTCCACCAAGACCAGCTCTCCCTGTCCTTTTGGGCACATTTTTGCTGCCGCCCCTCAAACACCCTTCAAGCTTCAAGCCTTCCTCTTTCCGTGTCTTTGCGTACCTTCAAGCCCTCTTCAAACCCTTCGAGATTCTTCAAGTCTTTTACCCAACTGCCCTCAAAATTCTTGCTCACAGGCCTGCTGATATCCTTCAATTCTGTCTAGTCTGAACACTTCGATCCTGTCACGTAGCCTTGACGTATAACAAATACATCTGGTGGCGCATCTGGGCCGTTTCCCTACTCCGTGCTTTGGTGTCCATTCTGATGAGTGGTCTTCATCTCATCCCCTCACTGTTGTTACTCCCTGTTAGGCTGTTACTCCTCGCTCGTTACTCCTCGCTGTTGCTTTGAGCACAGAAATATAATATATTTTTCGAATCATAAATTGTGTGCATACAAATTGGGACGACAGCTTGATAGCTCGCGTAGAGCCATAGAATGATAGAAATGTATTTAGCCGAAATATGTGTCTCTACGCGGTTTCTAGGCGACTCTATGTAGCTCTACATAGACATGCCAGTTCTATCCTCTCCCGTGTAGAGGGCTACTTACTACCAGGCTACGCGGCCTATGCGACCTATATAGGTCTACATAGGAAGCCCGGGTTTTCCAGATGTACGGAATCCTCCCGACGCGATTGAGTCTGTGATTTGAAACCCTCCATTGACTTACACATTGCACTGCCTATCCTTACTGAGCGCAACACTAAGAACCTATCGCTGACTCGACGAAACAACTTTTGGACATACTTTCTTCGTCAAGTTGAACTTTGATCGACTTCCCAGAGTCGCACTGATTGCTTCGCCATTTCCACGAGTTTTGCCTCCAACTCATTTCCCTTCTCCTCCAACGGCGTTTCTCCCCTGGTTTCTCCTCCTAGCCATGGAGACTTGGCCTATGTCAACTGCAACATTTGGACGCAAGCACTTATCCGAGGTTACCCTTAGAATCTTATAATTGTGCTTGTCTTTCAAACTTACCCTTATTTCTTACTCCTACTTCCCAGACATCTTCCGCTCGAGCTCCTGTGGGGGAAGCCGGCCCGCGCCTGCGGCGCGCGCCAACTGGGGTGAGCTTTCGCTCCAGGGTGGTAGAGTTGGCTTGCGCCTTTGGCGCTTTTGGGCCTGCTTTTCCCCCGCTCTTGCCACACGCTCAGAGCCGCGGTCTACCGCTCGGAGCCCCTTTCCGGATCGCAACAACGTGCGGTGCATTTCCCCCGTCGCGTCTCCCATTGTTCTCAGCTCCAGAGACCGCCGACCCACACCCACGAATCATAGATTTGTCTATGATTCGTGGTCCTCCCTTATCTTACAGACGATGAGATACTGATCGATCTTAGCTTATCCATAGTAAGCTTTAGATGTTAATATAAACCCCTCTCACGTTAGTGATGTGGGGTTTAATATGAACCTAAACATAAGTTAACTTTGGCAGGCTAAGTGAATTTTCATAAGTCACTTATGGCGGCGTCAGCTATGCTCACACTTGTTACCTGGGTATCTGAGGTTTCCAATTTTTAATGGGTCTGTCTGTTGACGCAGCAGTTTTCCATATGTCAAGTAAATAATGGTCTTTGCGTCTCCGACAGCCATTCCGCCAACACCGCAACGCAAAGTTGGAGTTGGCCCGACTCTGTGCACAAGCATCCGCGCACGTCTAATGTCATTTCACAAGTTTCGAATGGCCGTTCGTACCAGTCTACTTATTTGCCATTTGCTGGTATGAGTATTATACTTTGTGTTTCTCTCTGCAACTGACAATCTTTGGACAATCTCGCTGATTCCTTGGTTGATTCTTGGGTTGATTCGGTTCTTGATGAGGCTAGATGAGCACGGTCAACCGGCCCGTGCTTCCGAATGGGAGCTGATGGGATCCGGATCCACGATCGTTTATTTTCTTGCTTTGCGGATCTCTAACAGCTGTGGCTCCTTCGACCGCCTTTTTCCCTGGGATATCCTTGCTCTTGTGTAGCTTCTGGCTGAAACCTGTTTGCTCCACGGTCCAACACTGTCCAACACTTGAAAGTTTGCGTGGCAACAATGTATCAATGATCTACAGATCATTGATACGCGCACAGGTCTCGGCACAAGAGGCGAATGCTGACGACGATCTTTCTTTCTTTCTTTTCTCTCCCACTTCCTGGGAGAGCCATTTCTTCCCATTCGCTTTCTAACCATTTTAAACGCCGTGCGCTCCTTGTGAATGCGGGCCATCTTGCTCGTTGCCGCGGTTTTTCTGTACGTCGAATGCATATGGACACTGACTTCTATCTGGGCTCCACTAATCCCGAACGTCATCGCAGTTTTCTCTCGCCTACGCCAATATGGGCTCTCATTCTTGACACCCCGTCCAGTGTCGTTGTCAATACCCCTATGACCATCACGTATACGAGCGAAGCGGCCGATCCCGCAGGTAACCTCACTTTCTGGTTCAGCAAACCCGACGGTGTGGGAGGAAGCTTTTTGGTGAAATTTGACATCCTTCCCTCGACGATCCCAGCACAGTACAAATACGACGTTCCTTTGGACGCAGACATCGGGTATGCAGAGGGGCATGCATGTTCTTCTCCTACTCACCATCGACAGACAGCAATACGTAGTGTCTGCGACCGTTGCTGTCAGGTAGGTGAATGTAACATCTATTTCTCACGAACTCAACACCCTGTCAGCAATTTCCCAGAGGACCTTTTCCAAGTTTCTCCTCAAATTCTCGTCCTTGCTGCGGCATCTTCGTCATCCTCGTCCGCAGCATCGACTCCGGCGTCCGCATCATCGACTCCGGCCATCTCCAGCACCACCAGCTCCGCGTCGCAATCCTCTCCTAGTCCTAGTGGCGCGCAATCATCGCCCGCAGCACCCTCTAACTCTGCCGCTGAAAATAACACTGATACCTCCAAGTGGGTCCATATCTATATCGATACAGTCGCCTAAACACCAATTTTTCCCCAGAAAATCCTCATCCGTCTCCGTCGGCCTGATCGTTGGCGTGACAATCGCCGCAACACTCACCTTTCTCTTCGCAGCTCTTGGCACCTTCCTCTGCCTTCGCCGGCGTGCCCGTCAACGACAACAGGTGTCGGAATTTCACGACGGTAACCGCCGTAAATCCATCGACGCCTCCTCTGCTCTCGCGCCGTACCAGGTGGAGCCTTATCCTGCGCATAGGGTGGAACCGTACAACTACACCACCGACACCACGACGGCAGACCCCGAAAGCGCGTCAGCACCGGCCTATGGTGCAGTCTCAAAATCGGCTGCGTCGAGCTCGAAAGCCGCGGCGGTGAGGCAGGAGTACCTGCGCAACCAAATGCGCGCGGTACAGCGGGAGATGGAAGAGCTAGAGGGCCACGGATCCGTGTCTTATTTGTCGCCTGTTGAGTCAACGCGTGTTAGTGACTCAGCAGTTCCAGGCAGCGATGTTGACGGTTTGGAGCACGCACGGAGGCAAAACGCAGCGTTACAGGCGCGCGTGCAGGCTTTAGAGAGTCAGTTGGATTCACAATGGGCGTTGGGGTTGTCGGATGAACCGCCACCTGGGTACATCGAATAGAGCGTATGTAGCCGATCTTGAATACTGAAGATACCAAGAAGTTGGGCGGAGATGCTCATATACATGCCGCAAGAAACGAAGGCATTGCGAAAGGGAGGAATCCGGAACTCTTCGACGAGGCGTGCAAATTGAATCCTTCAAGCTCGTTACTACAATGCTATCCCGCCGTATCATCTCTTCCGCGACTTCCTCGTGCTTTTCACCCGGGGAGTCCAGTGTTTTCCATTAAAATCGGTCAGCTTGACATTCTTCTCGAGCAAAGACTCTGCTAGCGAAACCCAGGCGCTCTTGGAAATTGCCCGCCTTGAAAAAATGTGCAGTGAGATGGATCGAGTTTCGCGTAAGGAGAACCCAGAGATAAAAACGCACTCGGTTGTGGGCCACTTCAGGTGATTACATTGAATTTCACGAAGGGCGGGGAACATCGTAAAATCGAGCGCATGTGCATCCTCTCTGAATTGCAACGGTTTGTGTAAGGAAGGTCAGCATAAGACAGAAGATGTAATCGTGCAAAAAGAGGTTGGACCCACATGTCGACATCGTCGCCGAAGACGATTTTGGCCAGAGACTCGTGTGGGGTGGTGCAGACGAGGTCAGCAAGATCGAAGTCCTGGTTCAAATTGTCAGGCCAGCGAAGCAGAGGCGAGGATGCGTAAGAACAGACGCGGGATTCAATAGGACGACGCACCTCAGTGAACTTTACATCCACCAGGCTGGTACAGGTATCGAACAGGCGGGCGCGCTCAATCCAATCGTCGGCGAAAATATCACCGAAGGTGGCGTGTAGGAGGTACTTTCCGTGCACGCGCAAGAATGCGAACAACGGCTGGACATCGCCCCTACAACTTAGAAGGCTAAAGGTGTGGAGCGACGCAAGCCTGTTGTAGCCGAGACGAGTAAGGGGAGGCGGGGGATCTGAGGCACTAAGACACACCGCATGTTTGAAATAGCGTCAAGAAATGTGGGGTTTTCCCGTCCCATGCACAGCGTATGCAGTTGGTCCAAATCATCTTGTGACGTCGGTGGCGCGAACTTGACACTTGTAGCAGACAGCTCGAAGACACGCAGCTCTCGGAAGTGCCTGAACACAGCTGAGATGCTCGTGGTCGCCGAGGATGGTAGAATTGTGCTGGACACTTCGCGGAGCGTCGACCCGGCGGTCCGTGCCAATAGTTCGAAGTGCTCAGCTGAGATTGTCCCAGAAAATTTCTCTATTCGGGTCGCACTTGAAAGTATTCTGTGCGCGACGTCGTCCGTAGATGCAAACGGGATTTCAAGAAAACGAATGAACGAGCCGAGCTGGGGCTGGCGTTGCATTTGTTGGGATACTGATGGAGCATTTGGCCATCTGAGGCAGATGCGGTGGTATATGTGGGGAAGGGCGAGGCGCTGGTATACAAATGAGTCCATCATGACCACAATAGCATCGATTGAAAATACGAACATTAAAACGTTTGGACACGAGCAACACGGAGAGACGGGAAGATTTCGTCTTCTCTTCCGAAGTTGACATTGCGAAGAACATGACACGGTCCCACACCGTGTCTTGTGTTTCCACTGGCGCCGATTCCATCGGGACAAATAATGGGTTCAATGAAGGCGCTATATCGGGCATTGTATCGTCGTCTTGAACAGGCTTGGAGCTACTGAAATAGTATCAGCGAGGTTCGGAATCAACCTGAGGGACACTCACCCGTCGTGTATCGTATATTGCACCAATGCCTTCAGCCGGGCATCCGAATCGATCGTCTCCGTTATGCGTCGGTGGTAGAAGTTCGCTTTGACAAACGGGGACTGGAATTGCACGGTGTGTAGAGCCGGAATTTTCAATAAAATATCGAAGTGCTGGGGAAGAGTGTCGTAGGTTTTTGAAATGATCACGGTGCTAAGGATTCTGGATTCAATGAGCGCCTGGGCGACCTCCATCACGCGGTTTGACCATCTCCAGGGAACGGACGATGGATAAGGAAAGACGAAGGTTCTCTAGGAGGTATTTAGAGCCCCCTTTCAACGGAGATACAACGTAAAGAACGCACGAGATTGCTCCATGCACGAATGCACTGGAATAATGCATTGTTCAACGCAGCTTGGTGTTGATTTTTGACGGGTCGTTTGGCCACTATAGGATCCACGACGATGACGCGATGGGGATTGATGAGAGGTAGTCCTTTGCATAACCCTCGGGAGTTATCAGATGACCAAATCGACAGGCATAGAGAGATGTCCGTGATGTTCTTTGCAGATTCGAGAATCGTGTGCATGGCCATTCCATACCCTCCTTCGACCCGGAGTTTCCTGATGAAGAGGCCGAATTCTGGATTGTCGCGCAGCACCTGTTCAAGAGCGTCTGCCTGGCCTTTCGAGCGGAGAACCACGACTTTGTAGAGCAGCGGTGTGGCGACGCGAAGCCAATCTTTACAGACTACCAGATACGCGGAGGTTGACGGCGAATATTGTGCAAATGGCGACACATCGGATGTATCGGAGAAGAGCTCATCGGAGACTGTGAGCGCAGGAGAAAGAATCTGGGAGATAATCTCGTCGGGAAGCATGATGCGGAAGGAAAGACGGGGATGAGCAGGGTGAAGTAAACGCTTGGAAGGGAAACAAAAAGGAAAGGAGAAGGCCCAATTTGGGCACTGGTGACGAAGCTAATCACCTGACACGACGCGTCAAGATTGGACTACCAAGCTGTGCCAAACAATGCAACACGTTGTATTGTAAGTTGACCGCAAGAACTGTCCACGAGAAGCAAAACTTATGCACGTTCTCCATTATATGGCCAATTATCTCTTGTCCTCGATTCATGATCAGGATTCACGCTACGACGCTAAAAAAAAGGTCCAGGGAAGAGTTGAAGATTCATGCTCGCTCAACTCGATGCTGAGGAGCAGTGCGAGCCCTGAAGACTCATCGAACTTAATAGTGCGAGGGAAGATATAAGCACCAGTATCTGAAAGAGTATTTGAACGCCGCATACATCCGTCACTCCCTTGTAAAATTGATTGAATTCTTTGCATACTATACCTGCTTGACATTTAATTCAGCCTTCCAACTGAAAGGCAATTAATTTGAGGGCGCCCATACCATTTCAGATATCAATACCCGCCGCTGGCTGACTTCATATTCATTCCGGCTCTTCAATTATTGCAGCCATTCTCTGCAAATGTGACGAGGGATGCATTATCCACATCCAACATGTTCACGTTGTCAGCCGCTTGCTACGGTACTCTAGATCAATATAGCAGGCCAACTAGTACTTACAATTTCGCTTTTCAATCCTCAAAGTCCAATTTGATGGTCGATGGTCTCGGACTTTATTCGCGTCCGTTCGCTGTTTATCCTGGTGGCGAACGCGGTGAGTAAGAAACACCACAGCATGGAATTCTAGCTCGTCTTCAGTAATGAACGGGGAGAACTAAAGCACCCATTACTGGCGTCATCCCAGTTGACCTGATACTTGGCAAGAATCGTTCCCTTGAGGGACTCGATGCCCTGATAATTTTGCTGCAAGAAGTTGTGTCGTACGTAGGATTATTTTGATGCTTCGCCGAAAGCTTCCGGCATCGTCAACGGAATGAAGCCCCACCGCCGTACGAAGTGCCCTACTACCGATCCAATGTCCGCACGTATGAGTACTTCAGGCACACGGTAGGCCGCTCGTAGTCCATTAACCTTTCCGACTCACTAGACGGATAGGCGATGGAACACGTCCGACCTGATTTGTGTATCATCAATTTCGTTGTTGTACAGCGGCAACTCGGGCACCGTGTACCTCGTTGGCTGATACGGCACCGTCTATGGCTATGAGCTAACTTGCGGGATATGGCCGACTTCATGGGTGGCTTGATCAAGTCGACTCTTCGGCAGCAAGGTGCATCGGTTTGGATGTATGGCGATAGAGACCAGGCTATGTACTTCGGACCCGGTAGTTCGTTTTTTGTTTCAAATGAAGGTGAAGAGGAAGATTGATCCAGTTAAGTATTGGATAGCGGCAGAGACGGTCACTGCAATTTCTTTCCCGCTGGCGTTCTGACCCGCACGTCCAACCAATTTGACAATCAACTACAACCGGAGCGGCATTATTATAATGTACTTGTGCGGCTCATACAGTGTCTCGGAGGTAATGTGCTGAGCTTGAATCACGCGAAATTTCCCCACCCCAGATCCGACCTTCGCCAGGTAATCGTCGATTCGTTCGAGATGTGTAGTAAATCGGCTCCCTGGTGGTCCCCCGCTCGCCACGGTGTTCGATTAATCACGATTTCCACACCATTTTACTCCGAATCTCCACCGTAGACGGGTCATAAAACTGGAGTTAAGCTCGAGAGCTTGAGAGGAATTATGGCAGGAGGAAGTGGACAAGTCTGCCGATTTCAACCAAACCGTCCAAAAATTCCAAATCACCTGAAGGACTCCCAGCAACGGCTATTTTCATTGTTTTGACAAGGGATAAAAGGGCCACTTAACTGAATTCGAACGATCACTGTGTCAGTGTTGGGAAAACAATGGCTCAAACATGACCGTTAAATTGATACTTACAAATGTTGAAATGGTAAGAAAATCCAAAGCAAATCTACGGTCATCCAATATACTGGAAGCACCAAGCTTACTCGTTTCTCTTTTCTCTGTGTGATTTCGGTTCCCCACATTTCCAGTAAATTATTTGGTAGATTGCCGCCCAAGGCTGGCACGGATATTTCGGACCGAAGTGCCGGCACAGCCCCCGGCACCGCTTTTGCTCCTTCCTTTTGCAATCCTCTTCGAAATTCCTCAACGATCCTCATTGCTCGTGCTCGCTCAGTGCTGCACCCACCCGATTTAAGACACGGACTCATCGACCACCAACATTCATCCGCTCTGACGGAATCAGCTCCAACGAGCGGCGAATACTGATTAGTCATTCCTGTCCAGGTTTCTTGTACTTATAAGTATTGGCAGCTGAGCGTACTGCCAGTGGCCTCTTTCAATCTTAATATCACAAACTCAATGCGAATACCCATCTCGCATCCGCGGATCAGTGCCACCGACTTGTGACATCCGCCGAACACCACAAATGACTGGGTCCGATCACAAACTCTACCCATTGGATCCCCTGCTCACTGGATATCTGGCGAGTTTAACTCTCCAGTCTCTCATCTATCAATCTGTCACCGTCAAATATAACTTGCGAGCAGCCAAACTGACAGAAAGTGTTGGGTCGTCGCACTTCTCGGATCCAGCTTGCGTCTGGAGACTTCCGGCAGCCCAACGTCACTCGCCAGTGGAATTTCTTCATCCATCCGGTTCGTGGCATCCGCATAGTGGTGATGAATGTCATGCATTGCGGGCTGAACACTCCGTGAGTGCCATGCATCAGGTATTATGCGGTGTCTGGGCTTACGCTTATGCCACTGGAATAGACTAGAATATCCGTGGACGGAGCCCATCTGCTGGAGCCGGGGAGAACGTGCACATTGTTCGCTGGTCAATCTTTCTATTTTCTGTTCATGATACTCGCACCAACATTCCTTGGCTCTCCGCTTTCTGCTCGGGATAACGAAATAGTGTTTTGTCCTCCTTCCGCTCACGCCGTATTCACCGCCAGATTATGTCCCTGGCGTTCTGTTCGTGCGTCGTTCAAGATTTCTGGGCTGCTTGCTCTACGACAACTTTTTGGCTTGAACTCCATGTGTGTGATAATCACTGTCCGTGCTATCTGTCTGTCAATTATCTGAACATCTGGACAAGACATTTATCGGATCGCAATGACTTGTGACATCCCGGAACAAAACTTTCTCTTCAAAGTCGCGCCTTGTGCCCCCTCAATTATACACTCATCTCCGGATGGCAAGTTTTGTATTCTAGCGCCGCGCGCACTTCTTTCCCAATCCAGAACATGAACCTCCCTTTTTTTGGCACGATATCCAACCCGACTATCCGCCGAACACCGCAAGGATTGCTGCCGCCACTTCTTGAATACAACTTGGACTTCGTCTTCCGATATTCTATCAGCGCCGCCGTCGGCCAGCCGTTCAATCGTTCTGACAGAAACTGTGACTTGATTTTCCCACTGTCCTCACGGAAAACACCTTGCTCTCCATCTGTCCATCTGCTCCCACTATCAGAACGCTGTACATCGTGTTGTCGTCTCTTCTCGTTACGACATCTTGATCGATCAGCCTCACCGGCATCGACTCGGAACATGGATTCATGGAGGTTCGCGTTAATTGACATTGACGGAACAAGGCGTCGGTATTGTGGCCCCATCCGAGCTTGATGCATCACATGAGCCGAGGTCTGGGTCTGCACCCACGTACGCGGTGTCAGGTTCGTTCCCTTGTTCTTGTGGACGAGTGTCTCGCGCCATTTTACCGGTTTCACTAGTTCCGCGGCCTGTCGTCTCACCCACGGCCAATCCCAGCCTCGTCTTCTCGTCCAAAAGGCCGCCATCCAACCCGGCCATTTCTACTGACTCCAAAACCTTCTAAACGTGGTGCGGTGGATACCGCTTTGGGGCAGTTCTTTGTCATCTTACTTCTCGTTATGGTTCGGGACCGTGCAAGAGGTATCTTCGCATCCAGATCTCGCTCCCGGAACACTGCACGATCACTCTTCTCTGTCATGCCCTCACTGTCGGAATTTTAAGCTGCTCAGGTAGGCAAAATAGAACCCTGTTTTCAACCACAGCTGGTGTGCCTGACTCCACCGATTAACAATTACTTCACAGGCACCAGCAAGTCACGAACAGACTTTCCGCCAGCAGCGTCAGCTGGCTGGTCTTGAGGCTAGCTCGACTTTCATTATGTGGTCCCGCGATCGTCGGTGGTACGCATTTTACCTTTCTGATTGGCGGGATGTTAATCGCCCATCAAGGCGATACAGATACATGTGCGCTGCATCCAAAAGTTGGCTTCAGCTTGAGGTCGGTCATATCTGTGCAACACCCGAGAATCGACCCCGCACCTAGGAAGGACGTCGGCGCTCATCATCTTCTATTTGTCTTGAGTAAGTGGTGTATAAGTTCACTTTCTCGCGTCGATCTTTACTTTATCATCTAGCGATTGCTTTGTGGTCCGAACCAATTGATCCGCCGTCCCGGACGCCCATGTATATCTCCAAGGGCTGGCAGATCGTGGCACAAATTCTTCGTCCGGACATTGATTGGGAGGGCGGGGCTGTGTGCGGGTTTGGGCATGACACCGACGCGCTATCACCGAGCTAAACTGGACGACCAGGGCGAGTGCGGGGTACCATGCGCGACGGCATGGTAACCCGCAAATCCGCACGTCGGTAAGTTGGCCCGACGCAGCGCTCGGCGTCTTCAACCTGCGTTATTTTGGACCGCCAAAAATACCACTTGTTGATGTCAACAATGTCTGTTTCATACTGATGTGTCTTTGTTATTCTATTCAGTAATGATTCTCCTGCAAGCACAGACCATCTTCTATTGCGCCGTTTCAACATGGCACATTGTCCCTCTCCACATGTGCCCTCCTCCCCTACGTTGTCGGGGTTTCCACCAAGCCTAGTTTCTCTGGAATGCAAGCGGCTATCAATTTGACATGAAAAAGCCGGACGCCGTTGGAGACGGGATGCACCAGAACCGAATCTAACGAACATTGTAAGCCGACACATTCCTAAAATGGATGGGAATTTCGATCAAACCCGACACATTCCCACGCCAAGCTTAACGGTTCTGGTTAGGGTCTGTGGTGTATTCCTGCCGCGCAGCGGCTGGTTAAGGTTTGGGGTGGTTAGAGGTTCGGGTTGGTGGGTAGTGTTAGAGGTAGGGTTGGTTAGTGTCAGGGTCAGAGGTATATTAATGCTGTTGAAGAGACTTTGAGTGGGACGGCAGAACTGATGGCCGAGTGATGGGTGATCAAAGGCGACACATTCGATTTCATGTGTCACGTTTCTTCCAAAAAAGGTATGTGTCGTGTCGGGATGTGTCGGGTTTGCTAATGTTCGTTAGGTTCGGTTCTGTTATATCCTCCGTTGGAGACCTCTCGGGTCTCTTGCCAGGGAAATGCCGCGCTGACGCGTTGAATGACATGTGATTCTTCCATCTCGTCCAAGATTTCATAGAACCAGTCTTTCTGTTTCTCCGTGAGTGGGCGTTGCGACATACGCTTCGGAAGCTTCGTATCGGGGTCAATATTAAGATGATGTTTCCACCAGTCCACGAAAAAGACCTCAGACATGGAAAGGGCAAAAATGTCAGCATATTCCTTGATGAGCTTGACAACCTTAGCTCGTTGGTCATCCGTCAGGTCCGCCCCAATCTTGATCTTGCTCAAGATCTCTCGGACTCGTTCCTCCCCAAATGGGTCCATTGCCCGTGCCGATGTATTCGTACCACGGTCAATCTTGAAATCCTCCGCTGTGACCTCACCCATCGCATTGACCGATGTATCTCCAGGACGCATATTGCCATCCGAGTCCGGGTCTGTAGCGGGGCCTGTCATTGCCCGCATCTCATCTAGCTTTGACTGGAGCCGGCGGATGCGAATTTCAGAAGTGACACGTGCCTGTATCTGCTCTTTGGAACCGCCTTTCAGATCTGTGCCCAGAAACTGCGCTAGGATTCTTGCTTGTTGCCGTACAGTGTAAAGCTCAGAGTAGCGTGCTGATTCTGCCTGGCGTCGCGTTACCGCGTCGCCAGCATCATTCGGCGCCGGCTGCCAGTGGCTGGTAATTTGATTGATCAGCTGCGCGTCGCGGATTGTCTCCGCCCACAGCTTGCGCTCTGCAGAACGGCGTTTGCGGGCAGATTGCCTTTTTGGGACTGTGGGTCCCCGCACTTCTTCCGTTACCGTTTCGCCACCTGTCGGGTTTTCAGCGTTGTCGCACATCTCGACAGTCAAGTACTCAGCGAATCGTGTCTCCACCCATGGACCCTCGAGTGCGCGGAGCATGTTAATGCGTGCCCACTCTTCCTGCAACTGGATCTCTGGATCCGTCTCGCCAACGTCTATCACCACGTTCACATGTGCGACGGGCTTGGGCATGGGGTACGGTCGCGGGGCTTTCGGCGTCGGTGCTATCCATTCACTGGGTGAGTAACCTAAACCGGGGAATGGTAACGGTTGCTCAGCTCGTCGTTCTAGCTGTGCTCGTTTCCTCTCTCGTTCCTTTCCTGTCTTTCTCGCCAGCCGTGCAACCTCACTCTCATTCCACACTCGCTCTCGCGTTTCCTCCTTCGTCTCCTCCGCATTCTCGTTACAGATCACCGCTTCGCCCTCTCCTGTCCGGATGTGGATCTGGTCGGCATCATAGTCGTGCATCCCACGCACGGTATGTAGCCATGGCTTGCCCAAGATCACATCAAACGCGTCGCTGCAGTCAAACACCTCGAACCACGCTTGCACTCTAACTCCTCCCACCTGCACGTAGCCGTACCATTTCCCAATCGGTATTAGCCGCCTGCCGCTCGCTACTCGGATCCGTGTCGTACTTGGCACCAACGGTGATAAGCAGTGTCCGTACGCAATCCACCGTCTCTTGGAGATGCAATTCTTCATTGCGCCATCATCAACTTGCGCTGTAGCTCGCACCACCTCTCCATTCGGTCCGAGAAGCTGGATCCGCTGTAGGAACGGTGCTGTTGGTTGCTCGTCGTCTTGGATGGTGAAGATGGAGGAGGGTAGGGACGTTTCGTACTTGTAAACACAGCTTGTATTCGGTGACGAAAATACATTCTGATGTACTCTAGCAACGTCCCAGGCGGTCTCGTAGCTCTGACCAGCGTCTGGGGTTTTTTGAATAGGGACGTCGCCACCCAGGCTTAGGCGAGTCCCTCTCCATTTCCCGACTCCGGATCCTCCTGTTCGTCAAAGAGTATCTGGTGGACGTCGTACATCCCCAGCGCGTTGTACCCCTCCAGCTCATCAACGATCTGCGAGACACCAGACTGGAAGCGACCGGGGGTGCGTGCACCCGGCGGGAAGAGAGCGTTGCCGACGAGGGCACGCACATTCGACTCCCGTTGAGGGACCTGAGTTGCACCCGTTGCACGGCACTTGGTGATACCGAAGTGTGGAGGGTCAGTAACGAGCCCGCATGTCCAGCACTCCTTCGACCCTGCAGGCGCTGTGCCGGGGGTGAGTGGGAACGTCGCGTAGTCTGGCGCTGGTGCATTAGGCCCCGTATATGTTGTGTCCCATGTGGATAACGCCCCTTGGTACTGCTGCACCCCGGCCGGTGTCGCTGGGAATGTGCGTGGGTTCGCGACGGCACGCTTCGCAATGGAGAGGTCCTTGATGGGGTCACCGCCAATCGAGTTCCTTCCGCTGCGTCCTGCGGATGGGCTGCTCGGTGTCGCCTGCAGAAGTGTCTGCATGAATCTCGACGCCGCCATGGCGTTCTGCGCCGGTGTCATCTCGAATGGGTTGTTGGGGGACTGCCAGTTGGCGGGGGCTTGCTGCATCTGCGGCATGTGCGGTGGAGGTCCGCGTTGGGGTGTTGTCGGACCATACGGGGTCTGGCGTGGCTGCGCTTGGTATGGCGATGCCGGTGGGCGTTGCTGCGCCGTGTTTGTTAGCGGCGCCCGAGGGTACGTGGTGCGCGGTGCTGGGGATATCCAGCTGTTCTGAGGTGAACGGTGCAGCTCGGGGAACTGTGCCATGAGCGTGGTGATGTGCTGCATGAGCTCCGCACCCGGGCGGTCGGGATCGAAGCCGTCAATCTCCCTGTTGACGTCAGGGACCCCTTGTCGCTTGTGTCTGCCACTGCGTTCGAGCTCGTCTTGGACGCGTTCGCTGTCCACCGTCTCCACAGCCGTGAAGAACTTCTCCCAGGTATCGAGTCCCGTCGGCGGCAGCAGCGAGCGGATCTCAAGCGGCAGCGTCGCCCGGACGTCGCTCTTCAACAACATCGTCGGGTCGTTGAGGGCTTCCACCAACGGCCGCATGTCGGTCACCCAACGCAGGTGGGCGTACATCTCGTCACCCGGGGGTCCCACTAGCTTCCCCAAGTCCTCGCTCCTCAGGATCGTGCTCTTGATCCTCGTCTTCAGCTCCTCCGGCGACTCCTCTGCTTCCATCGGCACCGGCCACTTCTTCTTGAACGCTTTCATCAGCTCCTCCCACGACGTTTTCTCCGCCTGTGAAAGTTTCCCCCACCACTTGTCTGCCGCCGTGCCCGGCGCGAGACCCATCTCGAAGCGGTATAGCTTCGCCGCTTCCTTCAAGTCGTAGTCCATTGTCCCCTGTAGCTTTTTGAGCCAGTAGTGCGGCTTCTCGCCGCGGGCGTCACCGCGGAATAGTTCCAGCGACGGTGCCATTTTGTAGTCTGTCGCAGCAGAACTTGTTTGAGACGGGGATTCAGGAGGAGTGGGAGTGAGAGTAGAAGGAGTTGATGCAGAAGGTGAAGGTGGAATAGAAAGTTGCGGGAGTGTCGCTGACTCCGTACGTCTTGTAGCTCTGGCGTCACGGGCCTGGGTTTGCTGTAATGCGTGCTGGAATTGCGCTTGTAGTTGCTGGTCACGCTGGTACCGCGCGTTGCGTTCTCGTTCCGAGAGGTGGAGATTATTCGCCAGATTTTTTGAATGAATTCCCAAAGCGTGGGGTAGAGCGAATCGCAGTCCAATCACCAAGATGGAGACCTCTCGGGTCTCTTGCCAGGGAAATGCCGCGCTGGGCAGACGGGACGGAGCGGAAGTGCCGAGAATGCACTCGAAGTGCAGGAAAGAGGTGAGATGACTATACCTAACTACAACAAACAAACTAATCTAATCTCTGGCTGGTGCTTCGCACCAACCACACCGTCCCGCTATGCCTGGATCGTTACGCTGGCCGTCAGTTCTCGCCGCTGCTACTCTCGTAATTTTCGGATTACTGGAATCTCCGGAGGATCAATTCATTTTCACTAATAACCTCTGCATGGGCACGTCGCTCATGTGTTCTTCGGTGCCATGGTTTATTCCATGGGATTTTTCGAGGGCGGTCATCCTTCTATGCGGTTTCAGTCAATTATCATCACCTCCTGTAAACAAAGGATTTATTACATCGGCTTCAAACGCATCTTGGAACTCTCTGGTGGAAAACGGATTTGAATATGGAGATCTTTGATAGAGTATATCTCCGGCCACGATCTCTGCCAATCTTCTCCGACCACTTATTCCGCATCCGGGCCTTGATCCGTTACTTCAAGTTCTCCGAAGGCAATAAAATTGTTTGAGAACTTTTGCAGAGGTGTTTGCTTACATCGACTTCTGTCAGAGCCGCTCCATTTCTAGTACCGGCCGGTTTGAAAGTTTGAACTTTCTGTGGGTCACGGCCGGCCTCCGCAACTCATATGTTTAGTTCCACCCTCATTTTACCCCTGTATGTAGTTGTTAGCCCTCTGGTTGTCTTCTTTTGTTGACTACTCTCACGCCTAGGCTGGGAATCGGGGTTTTCCAACTCCTTGGATTTCAAGGAATGTATTTCATACAATTTTGGCTCTAAATGAACTCTTCTACTTAATTTTTTAAATCGTACAAGTTCAGATTGGTGTGCTCTCGCTCATCCTCCGACACAAGCGTGGAAGACTCTGATAGAAGGCAGATCTATTCCGTGTCCTTGGGAAAGCCTATTGCAGGTATATGGCACCATGTGACTGGTGGGTAGGTGAATCAGCCTCCGCGGAAGCTATGAGGCTCAATCGCCCCCCTCAAGCTCGAACGCAGACTCGTATGCACACAGATCCGCACACGACACCATTCCAGACCAGCCAGTTGGTGGTCGTAATTATTGCTCTCGTCACATTTTACTCGTTGCATTTGGCAATTCGCGTTGACTTGCGCCATCTGTACGGAAAGCTGTGTCAGCGTTGCCTTAAACAGAAACAGCTGTACTTTGGCTGTACTCACAAAAGTCTGCCCTGTCGATCCACTCTATCTCGTGCTGTTCACCGCGACAATTTTGGGGCTCTACATCAAAAATCTCTCCAAACTTCGCTCGAGCAGATCGCTTACCAAGTTGCCAACAACTGAATTTTTGTAGCCAGCTTCGGGATTTTTTTTTGTTCTCATAATAGGTGCCACGAAGCTCGTACATTGGTTGGTGACTGGCTTCCACGTGTCGAACTCGATTTCCCCCCCTCGCGTCGACCCGATGTTTCACTCGCTAATGTATCAAGTTTCGATATACGCCACGACATCCAGACCATAGGATACTATTCCAGGTTTTGGCAGCCCGCAATTGCTCCCTGTTGCTGGCCCAGACACACGCCCGCGTTTTCCGCCATGCATCACTTGCTGGCTTGACGTCTCTCTGATCGCCGTCTAGTGTACAGTTGGTCAAGAGTTCGATGTTGTTTAATTTCCCCAGGGAATCCAGAGTACCAATCGAGTGGTCGGATGTCGTCTCCAAGGCGTCTAGAATGGATACGGTTGCAACTTGAGCGCAGGATGCCAGAGCGACGCCTAGGATTCTCTACGAGCTCAAGTATGATCGAGGCACCGCAAAATCCTCGGACGCGTTCTCGAGTCCCGCTCATCGGGGAACGAGGGCGAGGCAGAAAGCTCAGCTGGCGCTGCATGGCCCAGGCGTGTAAAATCTGATCGTGTAATTCCGGGTACACAACTGCTCTTTATCCAACCAGATGGTGACGTCGAGCGTATCTGCTATGTTGCGCTTTTTAATCGACAGCGCCAAGTCGAGGGTTCACTTTTGTGCGTGCCAAATTGACTTGTGCCCGCGCGGATTGACTTGTGTTGACTTGTGCGGGTGTTTTTGGTGCGCAAGTCAATTTGTCGCCCGCACAAGTCAACATGCTGACATGCAAGTCACAAATGTGACTTGCACAAGTCAATCTGCCGCCCTTGACTTGACCGCATTCTACGTCCTCCACTGCACTTCTTTTGTGCTGAGAGTATTGTTGGCACTCTGAATGTTGTACCTGCAGAAAAATCTGCTCTTGTAGGCCTCTTTTTTGTGTGTATGACCACCTTTCCTAACGTCGTAAGCGTGTCGATCGCACAAGACTGCACCGATCATTGACTTGCGATGGTCTGGACAATCAATGGGTACCGTAGAGTCTTCAAGTCAATTTTCAACGTCTCAGGTCTCCGCGTTCCACCAAAATAGCCCTAATTATGGAGAGTTTCAGGGATATTAATGGTGAGCCAGGTTTGCAATATTTTGGGTCCATATTCGGTCCCTAACCATTCTCACATCAGATAGCCACGGTAACCACTCTAACGTAGAGTTTCCTCGGCCTTTGAGGATGTTTTAACAAATACCGATTTGGGTGCGCAAGTCAATTCGCCGCCCTTTACGTAATCCCCGCACGCATTGACTTGTGCTGATTCTGACGCAGTTTGAGCATCCAGGCTGCGCGCCGAGGCCCTCACCTGACCGACACGGTATAATAGTCAACGGGTACTCGTTATAAGGGTTTTCCCCTAGTACTTATACACTTTTAGGATTAAAATGCCAGTTACAACCACACCGTCAACTCAATTGGTGGTTGGAAAAGTCTTAGGGCCGTTGAAATTAAGTGCTGCATGTTGCTAATCTGATTTTCGGTGTGCAAGTCAATTTTTACTTCTGATATTACTTTACTTGACACAGGAACACCCAGAGGGGCAAATTTAGCACTCATTGCGACTCATTGCACAACGTACATCGCTGAAGCTCCATGCGTCATCTCTAGGATTCTCGGTGTGGTGGTCATTTATGCGGGAGTAAACTAATTTGTGCGGGGGATTATTGGGTGCGCAAGTCAATCTGCCGGCCGCACAAGTCAACATGTGCATGTGTCAGTGAAATCGTTGACTTGCCCCGCACCGATGTCAACCTACTATTCTAGTTTGATCAAGCGAATCCCGCGATTGTAGTAAGCAGCTACCCAGGAATGCATTGACTTGTGCGGGGCAAGTCAATCTGTTTCGTAATCCACGCACATATCAACTTGGGTTGGATTTGGGTGGAATATCCGGCCAATAAGCATCCGGGCAAGTCCACCACTACATTATCCATTTATCTGATCCCGTATGCAACGGTGTTGATTTGGCCCGCCCCAATACTGAGGAAAGAACTGGTGCTAATTTAAATGGGACTTTGTACCGTGTGCGAGGTCATTGCTCCGAAGGCGAAGCTGTAATGACGACGATGCCGGAGATCGAGCCCTGAGGCTGGCAGCCCTGTAAAAGGCAGCAGGTATGGTTAAACTGATGTTTTTCACAATTATAGGATACTCAACTTCGACGCCAGCGGCGACGACGACGATCACGATGTTTGATGCCATCAACGATGTTGAATGGGAGCGAGGTCGAGTTCAAAGGTCTCATGGATGATTGTGGCATGATTGGGGACTTGAGGACGGTGTTCCGGAACCTTTCCACACAGTGGTGAGATTGGCTGCAAAAGGCCGCATGCACAAGTCAACGCCCGCACACGCACGCCCCGCACGCCAAGCCAAATTTCAAACTCCGCTTGGTGCGCAAGTCAATTTGGCCCGCACATCGGATAACCCTCCGCCAAGGAGGGTCACCGCACCTTGAAAACGGACCAGGAGTCAATCATCGTAAACTTGAATTGAAAAGGACCTGGATGATCGTGAGATGGAAAAAAGCAAGACAGAGTATTTGCTATGAGTGGAACAATAGCCAAAACTATGATCGAGTCTTCTGAGAATGTCGAAAACATGGAATAACCTGATGACAATGACGAAGAACCTCCCGCGTCGAGTAGGATGCGAACCACCTTTCTTCTGGCTGGAAATGACCTGCCAGCGAGAGAACTCAGCAAGAAACGTGGGTGCCACAATGTAGTCTCTTGGGTGCAGTCCGAGATGAAATCTCTTGTTTTGTCGTCGGATTTAACAACCTATAATTCCTATTTGCGCACTAGGTCTTATTAGCACTCTATCATCAGGGTTTATCAATCAAATCGACTTGTGAGCCGCTATTGATCTGTCAAATCGTCAACTTACTAATAGAAATGGTGGCTTACTGGCAGTTCGATCTCGATCAGGATTCGTTTTGCGAGCGTTGCCGATGAGTTTGAATATCATGCAGTGAGGCTTGTTCACAGATAAATTGAAACGATCTTCCGACCATCATTCCACGTTGAATTGGGAGTAGTTCCCACTGTCATTCGATTCTGAACATTGAGAGCCTCCGAAGCACCCCTTCCGGGACCCTCCGAACGCAGCTCATATCTTGATCCAGAACTATACACGTATCTGGAGGTTGTATCTCAACTTGAAATGGAGATTGCAACCGCATCACAAGCAGAACATGGTGCACATAGCACTTGAATGTATACACTGTCGTTATTATTGTGTTACTTTGCATTACCGTTGAGTTGCTTTGCTGCCGCCCACGGAAGCGCGTTCAGGAAATAGCACCTGAGGTTCGGTCCCGGTGCATGATTGCTATCTGCCGCCAAGAGTATGTCGATCTGCTATCTTCCATATATCATTCCCAGACGTTACAGTGGGATTTTCAGGCTGCGATTTGCAGATGTTGGACAGCAGTATCTCTCTGAGTACCGATCGTTTGTTGTCCAAAGCGCAGACCAGACGCCTACAGAACCCGCCAGTAGCTCCAATACTCGGTAGCCAAATAAGGTGGTTGAAAAGAGTACTGCTGAATCAGATGCGGTGGAATGAAATGCTACGTTCGAAGATCAACCCACGGTGGAGAATCAGGGTGGATCCATAGTTACGAGGAAAGCTTTGGTCGACATGGCTCGCAAGGTTTGAAAGCGTGTGTGGTTGAAGAACGTGCTCATTCAATAAAAAAGGGCAGAAAAAGGAAATGAAAAAGAAAAACGTGGTCGTTCAGAATGGCTTTAGGGTGGCCTCTACCGGTCTCGCCGAGTTCCCGGAAGTGTAAGTAAGCAGCTTCAGCTTCTATCCAGGGTTCATGATCTTCTGGGATGTGAACGCGCCACGTCTCACGCGGTGGTGAGAATGTGTTAATTCCAAGGTGAGTCTACGTTTGAAAAAAGGCTGCGCGGTTTTAGAGTGGACTGTAATTGAAATTCTTGAATCTTTACCACTCAGTCAGTTAAATTCCCGTCGCGCAAACCTAGTTACTTCTGAACGGTGCCGAATGTCGAGGAAACTAAAGAAGCCAACCAGATTGAATGAACCAGAACCGCCACTGGAATCATCGAGCGGCCACCTTGAATATTTAGTTATATTTATTAACTTCAACCCGATACTTTATCAGCTCCACAGAAGCACCGACCTACAACAAAGATGCTTAAAACAAAGAAGCACCAACTGTGCAGGGTCCCAGGGTTTCACTCCAGTTCTAATCGCCTTCTGATCGTGCAAACGCGCAATGTTCCATTTCGTCGTTCCATCAAATCAAAAAATAATAACCTTTGATTAACCTCGACTTGCCACCGCATCGATGCATCGTTTCCAAACCGCGCCAGTGGGAGTCGATGGTAGGCGGTCGTCGATGTAACAACTGCGACTGACCCTGATACGAGGTGCGGTTTGGACTTCAACTTTACACGTGTGACTTGAGAGCGAGGTGAGCAAAACATGGCTTGTACGGACTCCCATGAGTAAATAATTCCCGAGCTTTTGAGACTTTTCCGTGGGACGCCACCCAGCTTTGAATGAGAGCTGTAACGTAGACGCAGTGTATCACCATCGCGCGGGGGATCTTGTTCTCGGGGCTATATATATACCTTTCTTTTAGGTTTTTGTGGGTGAAGTCGTTTTAGCTACAGTTTTTAGCTCGCGTTTTAGGTCGTTCCATGGAAGACAAGAAGATATTCAGCAGTGCCTTTTGATTACTCTGCGCAAAGGCTTCGAGGCCTCAACCCCTCGAGTGACTGGCTGAAATTGTGGTGCTGGGTGGACCTCGACGCTCTGGATTACCGAAGGTTTACGACCGCAGCTCAAATCAGTTAAAGCCTACAAGCTCTGCAAGTTGACTCGACTCGACTTACTGCTTCTCTACGTCTCATGTGGTAATTCAGTGCCTGTTTCCAGCTGTGAAGAATTCAAGCTTGACTGTCCGCCCACGTCAAAGAAAGTTTCAAGTCTCATAAAATTCAAACAACCTCTGTCCATGTGCGTGCGGACTTCTCCCCTACCGAGTACAATTATCTCTCATGTATCCGCAATAGAACTGTTAATTTTCCCACTCGCGCTTGTTTTCACGCCATCGACCCCCTGCGATTCGATTCTTTTGGGTTTCAGTCACCGCCGAATTCGAACTGGCGTTTTCTCAGAGTGTGAAGCTCCACTCGGAAGCCCAAGACTACTTCAGCGAAGCTCTTAGGAGAATTCCTGAAAGCTCAAGGTGCACCCATTGAAGGCCATGGATTTACCGAAGCACTCACATTTGACTTTAAATTTGGTACCGCGAAGGTCGGCGCCATGCCAAGGAATCCATGCATTCAATTAGTCGGCGCGCTGGGAGATCCGGAAAGCTTGGTTGGCCGGATCTTCAGCTACTCTGATCTTCCACCATTACGTCGTTAAATCTTCATCTGAGCTAGTTGGTTATTTTCCTTTTCATTTGAGCTTCAGCATCAATGCTCACGTACACCGGTGAGTTGGATGGGCTCAAGAGTTCGCGCGCGCTTTCAATCTCAATTCTGGGAGAAAGGACGGAGCTAGGTGTGAAACATGTGCACAGTTCAACCCAAGCAATTGCAGCTTGCGCAAAGCAACCCTTAGCTTGGAAAATCACATACTGATGTCTCGATGCAACAAACGATGTGATTCAACCTCGATGCCACCCCAGATGTCTGAGTACGCGAAGCGATCCAATCGAGGTTCTCGAACTTCGCATTTCACGAACTGAATAGGAATTTACATTACTGCGCTGATAGCGCGTTTCATCCTCAGTGTTTTCTTTCGAATTTACTTAGAGGCGCGCTCGCTCCCGCGATCCTCCGCCGGTCACTTGTGCGCTGATTACGGGGCTGGGTGGAAATAGAGCTCGGCGGAAAGAGTGGATGTTCCAAATATGGCGACGCTGGAAGTGCTTGTAGAGGATGTAAAATACGTGTTGGGAAGGTGGCGATCTTGGGATTGAAACATCGCGACGGATCCCGTCATCCAATTGGTTGAGATAGCCCCAGCAACACCTTCTGACTTCAGTTTTCTTGCAAAACTCGACCTAGACGGCAGCATCCTGATGGTTGCAGGTATTAAAAGTGCAAGGCCCGGTTGCGGAATGGTCCGCGCCCACACTTGATTAGATATCTTGCAACTTCGCATTCTATGGGCCCGGAATCAACAATGCTCGGTCGAATCGAGCCCGGTCCTTCGCTTTATGGCTGAGAGGTTCTTCCTTCTCAATGGTGAGCCCCGCAATCGTTAGTAACTATTGTGCGACAAACTCGGCGGGAATGTGCTCGTTCGAATCTAGCCCGGGTCTTGACGCGTAAGAGAATCTCCTTTTACCTTGTGTACTGGATGTTCGCTTTTCGTCCTCCAGATCTGGGTAAAGTTTACCCGATTGTTTCAGGAACCAAATGTGGTTTCAGGAACCAATTCTGGTACCACAGTGGTGGGATATGATTATCCGGGCATTGGGTTGTGAGACGCTTCCCTCTGCTTGTAAGCTCCCTGCGACCAAAATTGTGGTTTAATAATGTTCAAAGGTAGGAATTCAAGGCCCGGTCGTGGATGGTCGGCAACCAAACCCAATGGTCTTTCAAAGTGTACGCATGTCGACAATGCTCGTTCGAATCGAGCCCGAGCCCTAACGGCGGTATGTTTGTTTTCCAGAAAATTCAACCTCGATCCTGCTTCAGCGAGGTTGTAGGTAGGAATACGAGGTCCGGGGTGGAATCGAGCCCGGGCCTTTACAAGTAAGAAGATGATTTTTTCAAACAAATCCAGCTCCGAAAAGGTGGGTTGAGGATGTTGAAAAATAGGAATGCAAGGCCCGGTCGCGGCTGGTCTGCGCCCACACCCGATTACGTCTTCAAAATTTCCCCTGTGAGGTTTGCTCGTTCGAATCGAGCCCGGGCCTTTCGCTCTATCGCTGAGATTTTTCTCTCTCTCAATAATGAGCCCGGCAAATTGACTGCTTTGTATAAACCTGTAAGGAAGTACAGGAAGGTCTGGCCGCGGATGGTCCGCCCGCATCTCGTAATTGTGCGACAAACTCGGCGGGAATGTGCTCGTTCCAATCGGGCCTGGGCCGTGACGCCTAGGACAGCTTTTTTACTTCGGGTACAGGATGGTTAGTTTTCAGCTTCCAGATCTGCGTAAAGGTTCACCGAAAGTGGGCGACAAACGTTTCATGAACCAAATGCAGTGGGATAAGGCCCGGGTTGTAATGGGTTGTAAGACCTTTCCGTCCGTTTGTAAGTCCACTGCAACTAAGATTCTGGTTAAAACGTCGGAATCTGAGGCCCCGCTACTTGTATTCCGGTTTGGCAATATCAAAGGTGGGAAATTAAGGCCCGGTCGCGGATGGTTTGCCCTCACACCCAATAAGTTTTAAGTTTTAAGTCCCATGAGATTCACAATGCTCGTTTGAATCCAGCCTGGGCCTTGAAAATGCATGTAAGAACTTTTCTTCCTGTCCCTGAGGCTGAGCTTTTGTCCTCGGCTTGCAAATCCGTTGCAAGAAGATTCTGGTTTCATAATGTTGAAAAATATGCATATGAGGTCCTGTCGCGGATGGACCGCACCCAGCCAATGTGCGTTCGCTTCGCTCAATTACTGTGGATTCTGTTCGTTCGAATCGAACCCAGGCCCTAGACTATCGATGAAGCAGAGTTTTTGCCCTCTGCTTCGAAGTTCACTTTTCATCCTCCAGATCTGCGTAAAAGTTTACTGATGGGTTGAGTTTAGATTTGGTGGAAGTTGAAAGTTTGCGGCAATTTCAAAGGACCAAATGTATTGGGATATGGTTAATCTGGCATTGAGTTGTGAGGTCGTGAGCCGTTTCCGTTGGCTTATGAGTTTACTGCCACTAAGATTCTGGTTTGAGGATGTTGAAAAATAGAAATTTAAGGGGCCCAGTCGCGGATGGTCTGCGTTCACACTTCATTAGATTTCTTACAAGCTCGCATTCTGTGGGATCAATAATGCTCGTTCAAATCGAGCCTGGGCCTTATGTATGCGAGTTTATCATGGATTTTAAATCCCAAGCCACGGAATTCAAATTATATTCTGGCTTAGCAAGGAATATGAGGCCCCGTTCGCGGATGGTCCGCGCCCACAATCTGTAGCAACTCTTTCTCATACACTTTCTGTGGGGATCTGCTCGTTCGAATCGAGCCCGGGCCTTGGGATCTTGTTGGAACCATTTTTTCCCTTCCATGCACACAAATTCAACTTGGATCCTATTTATGACTAGCTCTCACTTGGTTCCCACTGGTCTAGCTTCTTCGACAATGTCCACTCACGGAACGTATCAATTGCGGGTGGTTGAATAAGATGACTTTTCTCTCTCTTCTGTCGAGCGCGGAATGTGCTTGGTTATTGATGTGAAAAGGCAGTAATTCAAGGCCCGGTCGCGGATGGTACGCACCCACACCCCATTCAAGTTCATTTTCTAAACCTTGGATTTCTGTGGGATATATGCTCGTTCGAATCCAGCTCGGGCCATAAACAGTCCGTGACTTCTTTTTTGCCCCGTTTTCAGAAATTCAGCGCAGATATATTCTGGTTTGAAGAGATGTCCAGCTGGGAAACTTCCTCCCAGCGTAACAATGTTTTGAGGTGCGAGAAAGACCTAGTCACGGATGTTCCGCATTCACATTTAATCAGTCATCTCTGTCAGCGAACCTTTGTGCCCCCGGTTGTTTGGAGTTGAATTTTGCTCGCAGCTTGCGAATCCACTGCAATAATACTGTGGTTTGATGATGTAGAAAAGTTAGAAATGCAAGGCCCGGTCGCGGATGGTCCGCACCCACATTCAATAGCTCTTGACGATGACTGTATTATATGGGGTCAATGCTCGTTCGAATCGAGCCCGGGCCACATTGTGGTGAGTGTTGAAGCTTTTTCGACCTCAGGGTTCTTGTCCGATGTCCCCGGAAGGGACATTGTGGTATAGGCGATCGTTTACTGCAATCTGTGGTACAAATCATCAACGATAGGAATGTGCTGGTGAATATTGTAAAGCAGAAATTTAATTTTAAGCACAAAATTCAACGGGGAGATCCTCATATGGGAGAGCTTTGAGATGAGGGAGGAAGCCCCGGTTGCGGATGGTCCGCACCACATTCTGTTCCAAAGGTTGTCGGAGAGGTGGGATCTGCTCGTTCGAATCGAGCCTGGGGCTTGGACAGTCGTAAGAGTGTTTTTGCCAATTTCCTTGCTCCGGATGTCAAATTGAATTCTCGTGTAATGATGTTGAAAAATAGGAATATGAGGTCCGGTGGCGGATGGTCCGCACCCACAACTAATAGCCCTTCCAAATTCGCGTATTGTGTTCAAATCGAGCCCGGGCCTTGAAGTCTCGTTGAACCCGAGTTTTTTGTCCTCTGCTTCGAAGTTCACCTCTCATGCTGTAGATCTCCGTAACAGTTTGGCACTGAGGGTCTGATTTTGGTGGAAGTAATGGGAATGTGGCAATTGTTCCAATGAGTGGGATATAGTCAACCTGGGCCTTGAGTTGTGGTGGGTCATAAGACATTCTCGTCCGTCCACCGCTAGTAAAAGTCTGGTTTGATGATGTTGAAAAATAGGAATGCAAGCACCGGTCGCGGATGGTCCGCGCCCACACCCCATTCATTTGCAAAAGTTCGAATCCTGTGGGTTCAACAACGCTCGTTCGAATCGAGCGCGGGCCATTACTCGTCGTAATTCATCTTTTTCTCTCTCTCTTTTGTAGCGAGCGGAGGATGCAGGTTGGTAAATATGTATAGCTATATAGCGAGGTCCATTTCTGGATTCTGAGAATGGGAACTCAATAATGAATGAATGGATGATAGATGCGCGATATGCGATGAACCTCGAGCCTTGTGCGATGAAACGAATATAACAGTGGCTCGTGGCGGTGTGAGCCGATGGTGAAACTCGCTCGACGCTGAAGATATTAGGAAAGCGCGAACGCCCGCACGCAGGTATCGGCGCTAGTTAGAGCCCGCGATGGGGTTTCTCCGACTGCGATCCAGATGTGGTTTCTCCGACTCCGACTGGCAGGATGAATGCCGGCTGTACGGCTTCGTCGAACAAGGTTGAGGGCTGTGCTTGCCAGTGTGGGTTGAACAAGGAATGCTATTTTGGGAAGAGGGCGGTGCGGATGCGATGTTGAGTTGGGGTGGGAGTTGGAGCTTCCTCGGATTATGATTGCAAACGAATGCCGATACAAGCACGAGAACAAAATGAAACAAGGGAATGGAAAGAAAAAGGGACGGGAAAAACAAAGAAAAGGCACAGACAGGTAGAATCGAGCGGAAAAAAACAAAGGAAAAGGCACCGACTGGCAGAGTGAATGCCGAGTGCCGAATGCCGGATGCGGGATGCCGAGTGGGCGGGTCAATAGTCAAATGATGTTGGAGGTTGGACGGGATGAATGAATGCCGGGTGATGAGTCTTGATGAGTCTTGAGGGCTGTGCCGGCGAGGGAGGCCGATGGAGCCTAACAGACGGCAAGATGGCGAGGCGGCCAATGGTCATGCACCATGCCCAGCAAATTTAGCAGACTCTTGTGGAAGATGAAGGGAAGATGAAGGAGGAGGCAATAGCTGATATGATATGATATGATATGATGCCTACAGAAGGCGGGGATGATAATCGCAGAGACGCCACTGATAATCGCAGAGATGCGAAGCGCCGGGGACGAGACGAAATCAGCTAGATAAACAAAAAAGAAAGCAGTGTTAGATGGACGAGACCAAGGGAAACGGATGTGGGTGGGCTCGTAAGATTCATATTAAGAATGCTCGAAGCCGCCGGGAGCGCACTACTTAGGGTGGGCGGAATTGAAGCCACTGTTACGGACGTAGCACTTAGAGAATCCTTGTTCAAATACGGCAGTCTTGGGAATAAGTTGGCCGCGTTCGGTATGAAAAAAGACTCGGGTGGGATTACTGATTACTGTACATAAACCTGGAGACGTCTCTGGAACGAGTGGAGTAAGTCATCCCAAGGTAGAACATGATTTTACGATTTCAGAAAGACTCCGGGCGAGCACAGTTGAAGTTGCTAAGTATAAGGCTGACAATGTCGTCATCGACCGTCCTTGTTCAAAATACGGGGAATCCTCAACCTTCCGCAGAAGAACTGAAACTGGCCATATTGAGAATGAAGAGACAGAAACGCGATGGGAATAAGGAGAAACACGTTCAAAGCCGGCGACGGAACGGGGGGAATCTAAGTGAGTCGTCCCGAGGTAAACGTCTTATCACCTGCCGCCGTCCCCTGCTGACCGTGGTGGTCCTTGTGCAAAAGGCGGCGCAGTATGCGTTGAGAATAAGGACCGTGCGAGAATAATCAGACGCCAAACTCGGAGCCGTCTCACCTGATGGAATGCGTCCAGAAAAACCTTCCAAGATTAACGACTCGCGAGCTGGGAGGTGTCTTCACGATTTGAGCGCGGAGGGAAAGAATGTAAATGACTTCAGGAGGAAACAATTGAAGCCGTTACATTATAAAGCTGATAGCGTCCCTCGCTGACCTTGCTCGAAAAACGCCGCTACTTCCCCCGTTGGAAATAAACTAGTAGACCGGTTGAGAATAACGGTCGTGCTGGGAATAAATGCAATTGTAGTGCGGAGCCGATTGAGAGAGTTGGTTCTAAGTCGAGAAGAACGGATCACGGCTAAAATTCAACGTCCTTGTCCGGAATGAGGGTATGATGAGAATACCTTAACTGTTGGGAATAAGCTGACCATGTTAGGAATAAAGAGACGGAACCGTGAGAATATTCTTATTGAAAGCGGTGTGGAGCCGTCCAGTGTAGAATGCGCCCAGGAAAGTAACCGAACAGGATTGAAGAAAAGATGAGCGGAGAGGCGTTCAGATCTTGTTCAAAATGCGGAGATGCCGCGACTTTGTTCGAAATGCCGAGTCCCGACTTGACGTTGTTCGAAATGCAGGGATGACTTTGTTCGCGATGGGAATGCGAAATATGGCAAGAAACGCATATGACGCACGGGTGGGGAATAAACTGCCGCGTTGGGAATAAAGTTACTGTAGAGAGAATAGCGGTGAATAAAATGTAGTATACTTACATACCTGCACGGGCATCGGTGCGCCATCGAGGCGGAATACATAGAGTATTACAGACTGGCGCAGCGAACTCAGAGCAGGAATATGTAGCTTTATATTTCCCAGGTTTGGACGGGGTGCTGAGCCATACGAGATGGACCGCACGGGGTTGGAAATCGGCGTTGGTGGTTGCGCAGGCGGCAGTAGCCGACATTCGCGAATGGGTGGGGTTAGAAGTTAGAACGAATGACAAGTGGGCTGAGGCAGCGTTATGTAGTACCACCACGTTGGCGCGGAGGAGATCATTACTATGTATAGTATTTTGCAGCGCAACTTCGGAGAGATTTCGGACAGACAGACAGACAAAGATTAGATTATATTAGGACGTAGAACAAAATCGAGTCGGGCGGCGTGGGACGGGGGATGTGGTAATGTTCCTGCGGGGAAAAACACATAAGATTAAGAGGTCTGCGCGGGGAGTGATCACAATTTCTGGTGGGTGAGAGCGGTGGGGTGGGAGGTAAGTGCTGTATTAGTGTGCGGTGCGAGGCGCGGGATTGGTGCAACTCAATGTGTGAGTCCGCGTGTGAAGGGCGCCGCCGACGTATATCGCGTGAACCTGTGTGCGCCGCCGACGTCAAGAAACAACGCGTCGCGCCGAGGTGGAGTCTTAGAGTCCGAGAATTGTGCGGGACGGCGACGAGTAGGATTAGGTCGTAGGACGTAGGCGGCGTGGGACGCGCGCCGTCTTCGTACGCGTGAACTTGAAGATACATCGGGGCGTGGATGGTGCTCCACAGCGGTCACTCGTCAAAGGTGTGAGCGGAGCATCAGGCGGCGCACAAGTTCACAGGCGCGACGCGCACACCTAATAACTCACGCGCCCCACCTTCCAGAAAGACTGGCGCTGGACCCAAAAGTCTCCTCCGTTCTCAGTAGAACGTCGTCTTGATATGCGTGGAAATGCCCTCCGTGGACTCGTCTGTGCGCATGCGTGAATCCTCGTCGTTCGCGGAGGGGTCCTTCCAAGTTCCCACACAGCGAGCGGAAGATCAGCGACACGCTCTCGAGAGACGGCAGAACAGAACAGAACAGAACAGACGTCGTGTCTTGACGTACGTCCAAATCTCGCGCACGCTGACGCCGGACTGATCGCGCCCAGCTAAGGCACCATCACCTCGCCATCAGCCCGCACTCGATTTGGGACAGCGCAGATCGATCTCCCCATCCGATGTGGGTCGTCCAAATCGAGTGTGCGTGTCACAGATCTGGGCGGGGCGGTCTAGGCCTCGCACGATGACACAGACGATCGAGGTCGCGTTTTGGTAAGAGCAGACGGATGCTGTGTGAGGGAATGATTTAGATTACGGGCAAGAGATTACGTAAAGAGCATACAAAGATCCTCAGCCAAATTCCATCTCCTGTCTCGTCTCGAGTCTCGAGTCTCCCTTTTTACTTCCGACCGCCCGACGGTATTCCTCCTCCTCCTGCTCCGACCTCGTCTGCTCTCTTCCACACGCCCCTTCGGCACATACGACGAGTCCTCTACGGCACACATACGCTCATACATCCGGCACGGTACTCGAAAAAGTCCTGCGACATAGGACACGGATATAGGACAAGGACAGCCAGTACAAGAACTTAAATACTCCACCGGCGCGCTTAGTATGAGGATGCACCTCCCCCTCTCGCCCAGCCCGTCCCCGCCCTCCGACCACGAGCCGCGCTTTGCCGACGCTCAGGCTCAGATGCACCACCCTCAGCAGTCCCACCCTCAGCACCTCGCGCAGCTGGAACGGCAGCAGTACGCACAGTCCCAGGCCCAGCACGTTCACCAGCTTCAGCAGCAGGAACGAGAACGGCAGCATGGACAAGGAGGACAGCAGCAGCACCCCGCACACCACCTGCACCCGTCCCTGCTCTACTCCATCCCCGGCGACGACGCGGCCTACCCGCTCAACGTCGATGGGTACCCGCACCTGCTTGCTATGGGCGGCGGCGAAGGCAGCTCCAGCTCGTCTATGGGTCTCAGCACCTCAAGCCCAGGCATGATGAGTATCGGTGGTACAAGCGGCACAGGCAGCCCCCCCAAACGCTACCGCAGCGCGCCGGCCAAGACGTTCCAGTGCGCGGGGTACGGCGAGTGCCGCATGGTGTTCAGCCGCAGCGAGCATCTGGCGCGGCATATCAGGTGTGTATGCTGTTCCTCCGTCTTCCGTCTATCTTTTCCTCGTCGGAATTCGATTTCATTCGTTTTTATCCTCTTTCGTATTCGTTTCGCGCTTTCGTCTCTTTCGTTTTCGTGACCTTTTCCTTCGCCCCGCCCCGCTCCTCCCATCCCTGTTTCGGTCTTGCCCATATCCGTATTCCACCGCCTCCACCCGCCCCTATCCGCTCCTCGTCCACGCGAGACGCTCCGCGGCCCGCTCCCTTATTGCGCATTTATTGTGTATTGGCCCCGCCCACATCCGAGGAGCGGCCCCTACCGGGTCGCGTCCTATCCTATCCTAGTCCTTCGGGCAGCGTTCTCACATGCCCCGTCCTTGCATCATCCCTCCCCATGCTCACGTCCCTCGTTCTTTTTCTTCCTCCTTCCTCCTTCCTCCCTCCTTCCGCCGTTCCCGTTCCCGCCACCCATCCTTTGTTTTTCCATTATTTTCCTAACCCCCATGGCCCATCATCCTCCCGGCGCGCATGCGCGTCTATCCGTTTCGTGCGGACCACCACCCCACACGGCGCGGCGCCCGCATCCCTTTCATCTATCTATCTATCACTCTATCACTCTATCATTTCATGCCGTTTTATCTCTCCCATCACTCCCATCATTCCTTTTCGGATGCGCGTTTCGAAATTCGCCCGTCTTGCCGAATTCGTTTTTTCACGCTTGCCGAATTCGTTTTTTGCATCCGCTTATGTGCGGGTGATGACGCCTTTCTGTTCTGCTACGTCCGTATCTCGTCGGGATTTCGGTGCCGACGAGAAACGGACGGGGGCGTCGGGGTGGGCGGGCCTGGGTGTACGGGATCGGGAACTCGGTCCCGCCTTGACGCGCTCGATGCTCGTCGTCGCCGCTTTCTTTTCCTCTTTCGTCCTTTTCCCTCCCGCTTCTCTCTTCCCTCTTTCCCTTTCCTGTTTCGCGACTCAAAACTCGGAGAATCTGAATACTGATTATGGTGGACGATAGGAAACACACCGGCGAGCGGCCCTTTGCGTGCCACTGCACGAAGCAGTTCTCAAGGCTGGATAATCTGAGGCAGCATGCGCAGGTATGCTCCTTCCCCTCCGTACTTACATTCCCTCTACTCTTCCCGCTCCGTATCGCCCCCTCGCGTCCCTTCCTCATCTACACTTCCGCTCGTCCTTCCTTCTGCATTGTCTCGTCCTCCCATGCCGACGCGATCCACGCTCCCCTTCTCCGCTATTGCTTTCCCCATGCTACGTTATCGTTTTCGCCCCCTTCCGCTTGTCGTTTCCTCTCTCACTTCTCTCCCCTCTCTTACCCTCCCTTTCTCGCCGCTATTCTATCAACTTGTGCATCTCGCTGACACTCGCTCCCCACAGACAGTCCACTCCTCCCCGGAAGACAAGCCGCTCAACGAGCGCATGATGCGCGCGCTCGCGGGGGTCAACGCGAGCATGATGGCGGGGGTGCGCGGGCGGCGGCGGTACGGGGGCGAGTCGCCCTCCTCTTCGAGCGGATTCGAGCATGGGTCTGCGTACGCTGGGGGCGAGACGCCGTTCGAGCACTCCGCGTCTGGGTCGTACGGTGATTCTTCCTCCTACTCGCCTGCGTCGCCGTTCGACGGAGCGTCGTTCGAGTCGGCATCGGCGCAGTACACGGAGTCGCCGACGGCGGCGGGGTTCGAGCACTTTGAGCACCCGCAGTACACGTTCGACCACCCCCACCCGCACGGCTCGCCGTACGGATCCCCTGCGGCGGGCGCGTACGCGGCGGGGGAGGGGTATCCGTTTGAGGGGTTTGCGGAGTACGCTCAGCAGCAGCAGCAAGGACAAGGACATGGACATGGGTCGCAAGCTCACCCTTCGCCGTATACGCCCTCCGCATCCCCCCCGTACACCTCCTCCTCCCCCGGCTCGGTCTCGCACTCCCGCTCCCAGTATCGCGGGTCGCCGCTCGGGTCGCCGAGCTCGGTTTCTGGTGCGGATTACCTCTCTGCCGGGTCCAACGGACAGCACGGGGGAGTGAGGGTGAAGACGGAAGACGATGGAGGGGCGAGCGGGTTGGAGGGGTTCTACGCTGCTTTACACTCCGCTTCTTCCTCCTCCTCCTCGCAGGCGCACTCTTCGTCTTCCCAGGCGCACTCTTCGTCGACGCCCCACGCACACGGGTTGTCGAGCTACGCCTCGTCCTCATCACTCAGCTCGCTCTCTTCCTCTTCCATGTCGTCCACCACTTCGTCCTCGGCCGGTGTACACCCGCACTCGACTGGGCAGATGGGCGTACGAGCACCGCCGCCGCAGATGTCCCGCTCCCAATCCCAATCGGCGCACCCGCTTTTGCAGAGGCGGCAGCTTTCGGGGGTGGCGCACCTGCAAGCGCACGGACAAACAGGGATGGGTGGAGGGAGCAATCAGAGCAGTCCGGCGGGGAGCCCGTGTAGTGGGACGTTCTGGGCGGCGGGGCAGGGACAGCGCACGCAGCAGCAGCAGGGGAGATACCTCCCGAGCCCGCCGTTGAGCCCGCCTTATTACGCTGCCTCCCATCCTTCGTCTCTCGGTCCTTCCTCCCACCCCCAATCGCATCCCGGCGCGCACCCTGCGCCCTACGGATGGACGGACGGAGCGGGTGGCGTGGGCGTGGGCGTCGGCGCGCAAGGAAGTGGGGGTGGGGGTGGGGGTGGGGGACAGGGACAGGGACAGGGAGGCGCACAGGAGATGAGCAACGCGGAGTATTATGCGGCGTTGCAGCAGCAACAGGCGCAGCAGCAGGGACAGGGTGGGGGAGGAGGGCAGGGCGGGCAGTGGGCTGTGTATGCATGAGGGATTGGGGAACGGGGGAATGTGTGAGTGGATTTCTTTATCCTCTTTGTTGTTTCGTCTGGGCGTGGGCGGGTGGGGGCGACGAGCGCAGAGGCGGACACAGCCACGGCGGATTTCCTTTTTCGGAAATCGCCCTTCTTCGCACTTTGCCACTTTTTTCGGCTTGCGTCAATTCTCGAATGATATGCTGATACAACTTTTTTGCAGAATCTTATACGCTATATCTATACATCAACATACATACGAAAAGCGCCCGCCCGCCCCGGTGCCGGCGCACATTCACGCTCGCTCGCTCGCTCTTCTTGGACTCCCTCCTTCCTTGTCTAATCGGCTGTCATCATAATATCTCGACTCGCTCTGTTGTCTCATCGTCGTCGTCATCTCTGTAACGCGCCTCGGACGGGAGCGCACCCTCTCTTGGACAATCACTCTCTTTTGGGCTTTGGGAACATGTAAACAAACGTCTTTCGTTCTGGAATCATCGTACACAATCGTTTTGCTTGGAACCTTACTCGCTTGGTACATTATCATCTTCTCTATTAACATTCATCTGCTTCACTTCGCGCCGTACATTATTGATCTTTGCTTCGCTTCGAGCTTGACTATTACTATTATTCCTTTTCGCACACGGGGCGCAGTACATTATCCATACACTTATTCTTCTTGCTATTACTTTATCGCGGGCGCCTCCTCTTATTATCTTCTCTTCTCTTCGCTGCTATGTTCTTATGCTTCATTTATGCGCCTGCCTTTACTCCCTCCTTCTTGCTACCTATTATCTCGCCTCGCCGACTTCGAGCGACCCCTCGCGCACTTGCACACTCGTACTTATCTCGCCGCGACACTCCCTCATTTTGCGACGACCCTCTATCGTTCGCTCCGCTCACTCGTTTCCTTTCTTGGCTGTAGACTACTGTCGGTGTAATTATCTCTCTCGGGTATCTGTGTAGGGGTGTAGGTGTAGGTTAATGTATTGTGAAATCAAATGAATGGACTCAAAATACCAAAATGCGTTGGAGCGCCGAGGAATATGAGAAGAGTGAATAAGATTGGGGAGGGGAAGAGGCTTTTTGGAGTCCACTTAGACTCTCGAAGCTATGTGTGGGTGATGAATAAACTGTTCATCCTCGGCAATTGGTAATAAAATAATTCCAGGCGCTGGTCGGGATTCCGGATACTCATACGGCGGGATGCGGGATGGCTATACTTTAGAAGGAACCGAGTCGGCGAATTAGGAGAGGTATTCCACCGAGGATTATTGGCGCCGGTCATTGTATGGATGAATCAATTCAATAATGCCGCAAGAACGCGGATTGTCGACTTCTGTTCATCCATTAATAGTTCTCACCGTAAACACCAATTTTAGCGCCATGATGCTGCAATTTTTAGGTCCACGACGCGTCGGGATGACCGAATTGAAGGATGAACGATGGGTGTTGACATCGGTCTTGGTATCGAAACCATGTGAGTTTTTAATCAAACCGCCGTTCGGCGTTCGGTGGGTGTGGTTGAAAATGTGTTGCAATGTGGCCCATCCGATGCGTTTCAATGCAGACAAGGTAACTGAAGCGCGGGATGTCCGGTGAGTATCCTGCGACGCAGAGAAAGAAGTAATCAACGATGCAGAGAACACACATGAACGCGGCAGAGGGCGTGGGTGGTCCCGACTCCAGCTCAATCCTCCGACTCCAGCTCGGGAGTCCTCTTGACTTGACTTCCGCGGGGACACAATTCAACTTTTAAGCTGAACACGTCGATTCGGGCGGCGTAATTGCGCTCTCGAAGCTGCCTAGGAATATTTTCGGGGGTCGACATCCGGTGCGTAGCCAATATATATATTAATCCGACAGCCTGAAGGCGACGCGTCGGGTTGAAACGAAGACGCGCCGGTAATTGTTTGATAAATTTCAAGCACGCCGGTTTGGGAATTTTGATTAATCTGAACCTACGTCTATGCGGGAATAGGATGCAAAGCGTTTGAACTTGACGAGATACATGTTCAATACGGCGATATTTATTTGGGCGCACGGGAGGCTCGGGGATCTCGGCCATGCTCATCGGTCCAGGCGAATCCTCGGCTTAATTACAAGCGTCAAAATTAAACGCGGAAGAAAGTGGAACGGTGGGAACTTCTGTCTCGGGGACGTCGGGCGTGCACATGGTGCGCGCCGGGCCGCTTGATTGCCTGGCAATTTACGCATCGCAAGTACAAATTTGGGCGAAACAAATTGAAGGCCTCTTATCAGTTATGTATCATGTCGGCGTGCGAAGTGGGGATTCTGGGAGATTCTGGGGAAATCCTGCCGTGTAATCCTACATACCTACCTACCTGAAACGGTGGCTGTCGTGGTATGTGGAGCGAACAACGTCGGTTTCGGGTGGTGGCGTCCGGATGTTCAAGTCTGTGCTACAGTCGTGGGTGAAGCGTCGGGGGGGAATGTATTCATCTTCTGTCCGAATACCTGTCGCGGGCCTGGGCCCGCGGAGGGCACTGGGTGGAGGTCGTCATTCGGTGGAGTGGGAGCTTTTCGAGCCGAATTCGGCCGTGACAGTGTTGAACTTTGTTCTCAATGCAGGTTTACCGACATTGGGGGCTTGAGTGAAACGCATACACGTCGCCTTGTAGAGTTGAACTCCACCCAACATTGGAGCCCTTCAACTCTCGGTAGAACCCGCCTGTATTGAAGGAAGATGGTGGTGGTGGTGGCTGCGGGCACTGTAAGTTGAACAGTAAGTCGAACAGTAAGCTGTTGATCATGAACGCACTTCAACTTACAAGCACACAGTATGTCGCTTGTAACCCGTCAGACGGCCCTCTGAGCGCGGAGTATCACCAACCCCGCGATATTTTATTTTTTCATCTCAAATATTGTTCAACCCGAACAAAAATTCAACTCTCTCCATTACGCAGCTCACCTAACCTCCGCTAATTTGAGTCTCCTTCTCTTCATCCGCTTCCCCGGGTATCTGTGAGTAGATCTAGGTAGATCTCCGTACCTTGTGCTTCTCTCTGCCTCGACAGAACGTCAAAGTGGAGCGCTGTGGAGCAAGAGTGATGGTAACTTTTTTAGGCACCGAGCGAGATATCTAAGCGAGATGGGATGCGATAAGTGGTGGGGACGGACTTGGCGGCTGGTTCAGAGAAGGAGGGGGAGGCAGGATGCAAAGCAATACCAATATAATCAACGCGAAGATTTCACTTACACCATCAAAGAAATATTCAATTGGGGTGATGTGCTAAAATGTTCCTTTCCTTTCAACCTCCAATTCGACCCGGATGCTTGATTCTCAGTGAGTTATTTCGACGCTCGTCGAGTTAACCATTCAGATGGATTAAATTTAGGTCCGGTTACGTCATGTTGAAACACGCGCTTCATAAAATATGAGCAGCACATCTCCATATTCACAGTTACTTTCACTCATCTGCTCATTTCAACGCATTCTGCTGCACAGGTTCCCAGGCACAGTTCCCAGACTCATAGCGGAACAATTATTGACTCACCTTCAAATTCATGAGTAATTCCGTGCAGCCTGTTCGGGGTGTTGTCTGCGAAGTCCGAACTCGAACCTCCACTGGTAAGTAATGACAGGACGGACAGACAGGCAGATTCTCGCACAGCTTCAAGTTCCCAGGCACAGTACACGCCCCGACTCTAGACGGAACAGTAATAATTATGAAGCGAACTTCCCCGGGATGTAAGCAGACAGGCAGCAGGCAGGATGTGTCTGGATGTCATAATGGTGGTCGCGTGCGGGTTTAACCCCACTCCCGAGATCGTCAGGAACGGCGTTGAACTCTCACTGAAAATATTGTTCTGTTCGCCCTGGGCCGTCAACGCGGGGCCATTTATGTCGATTTCATGTGAGGTGAAGGTCGGCTTTTTTAAGTGTTGGTACACCAAAAATCCAATCCATGTAAGCAGTGGAATCCAATTTTTGATTCCAACTCAACCGCATACAAACACTGGAATCCATTTTCGGTCTACTAGACATCAAAAGTCAAGAAAGTGATTGTGCCTGGTTTGGTTGGACAGTCACTAATTAACGGATGTTTTTTGTGTGCCTTTTTCTTTGCTTTCTGACATTTGCTTCCGCGAAATGTCAACATATTTTGCTTCCGAGATAATATTCGAATAGAATCGAATCCGGACAGCGCATCTCGCGTGGGGGTTCCAATTTTCTCTTTCATTGAAAAGGTCAACCCTTCGCATGTGAAATCGCAAAGGTAGCTCGTTTATGTGATTTCCCGCAGCCCATACCTCCAGTTGATTTGAACAGTCCGGAGGAAGTAGCGCCCCATACGTCATGTTCAAACAGAAGTGAGTGCCATTCGGTATTCGAGTTCAACTTCGTAATTCTGAAATCCCTTCTCATTTGCCCTTCGAACTTCGAACTTCGAGCTGGGATGTCGGATAATAATAATAACCAGAAGAGCACAGGTTTCAGGCACAGTATTCCGACTCACCACGGAACAATTGAGACAATAATGAATTACTCAAAGTGACTATACCGCGAAGTTCCAGGTATTCGAACCCAAACACGTAAAAGCAGGCTGGATGTAAGAAAATCGCACGCAGGATGTGTCGGGGACGTCATATCTCGCAGTGTCAGCAGGGTAAGTAACGAGACTTGCTGTACTTTGCATGTGGGCGTAGACGCCACTCGCGTCTCCGTCCCAGTCATTTGCACATCGGATTATAGTTCAGGGTGGTGTGCGCGGGCATACTAAGTGGCGTCCAAGGTCGCCCTACGAACTTCCATAAATGTACTAGTGCAGGAAGGGGGGAACAGAATCCCGCCTCCCGCCTCTTTGCACGTAGGAAAACATCATTCAACATGTGTGTGGTTATGTCCCAGAGACAGTGGCGCAGCTCGAGCCCTTCCTCCGCGTGGCGCATGGGGACTCCTTGTATATGTACTCTGAGTCTCTAAATCCGCCGCCGACGGAGGTTCTAATCAGGGGTGGGATGAATCAGACTACGGTGAAGTGCTTGAAGGTGTAGATCATCGATGCGGACGAGGCTAGGCAGGACCAGAAAGTCGAGATTACACGCAGGCACGCTGGAGGAGGCGGAGATATACCAGATTTATTCTTTAGCACAGTTTTCCGTTCGACAGGTACGAGCCACGGTTCCAAGTTCACCCCGATCCAGGGCCACTGCTGAACATGAAAACATTCGATAATCTATATTGTCGCTGGTTCCAGGATCGAGATTCTCAAAGAAGAAACGGAGATCCTACAATCTGCGGAGAGATTTCAGTGGATTTCAAGCTCCGGGCAGAATTCAAACTTCGCCGCCAATGGTAGCGTGTTCGAGACCGCGAAGACCCGCCTTCAATGGCCGGAAATCTCCAGTTGGAAATCTCCCCCTCGAGGGCGAACAACAACATTTTTGCAGAGTGCGTTCCAGCCAGACAGTTCATGTGCACTGTAAGTTGAATATCAGATATCGGAAGATATGCGCGGGGAAGAACTCTGCCAATTATCAGAATCTAGGAATGGCCCAATACATTTGCGTCATGTTGAAACTCTCGGGGCTCGACTGTGAGGGGGAAGATTTGCAGTGGCAGAGAAGATCCGCGGGGCGGGCCAACATGCCTAATCAGACACTTCATATGCATTGGAGCCTGTTTATCAGAAACTGGATAGAATACGCCCTGCAGTGGTATCAGAACCCAAAGATATCGTGTCATGTTGAAACCTTGTCTGGCAAGAAGTGCTCAAGTCGTCGCAAGCTGAAGGTCGTAAATATCAGAAGAATGAGCGCAATCCGCGGAGAAGGCCGAATGTTCAAGCATATCAGCCTCCAACGAGGGCAAACAGACAGCGCATCGTATTGAAACCTCTGCAAGCGGGAGAACACCTGCAGGTGGACCGACATGGCAAAATCGTACCCCAGAAAATAGGCGAGTCGAATTGTACATCAGAATTAGCAGAATGTACGTCATGTTGAAACAATATGATACTGAACGGCGTTCAGCAGCACCTAGGTCATTAGCTGGGCGCCGCTGACGACATTGACCTGGACACCATGACATCGCAGGACGTCGCGTTGTTGGAGGTGGCGCATCACGAGACACAGTGAGCGGGCAACATTCTCCGTGGTTGAAATTCAACGCCTTGGGCATCCGGACTTGCCGAGCCGCGATAGGTTGATTGCGCCGTCGCCTAATAGGCGTGAATTCGCAACGGCATGAATGGTATTGGGCGAAGCTAGTCCCGAACGTAGACGTCGACGTATCAGCGGTGCATATGCTGAGCGACAGTGTGGCCGTCAGTTTGAAACGGCGCGCGGCGGGATCATTTATGCGGTACTGCATAAATGAGCCAGTCAGCTTGAAACGGCGGGGTTCACGGGCGGGATACGAATTTCAAGGGTGCATTAGTGGAAAGCCTACGAGACGGCGGGGTCGGTATGGCGATGAAGGGATTTCGTGCTCGCAGGCATTCGGTGTCACCGCGAAACCGCGGCAGCACCGCCCACGACACAAGTCCGCGCTGGCGGCGCACTATCAACGCCTGTGTCCCAATTGGGCAATACGATGCATTGAATTGTCAGTGGTCACGATCTGCCACACCCGCATGGACGGCGGCCACGGGACGCGTTAACCGCGAGATGGCCGACGAAAAAGTGATAAATTGATGTCCGTTCATGGAGAGTGTCCGGGAATTTCAACTTTTCAACCTACCCATAATAAAAGCTTTTCCCTCCGGTCCCAAGGCCAGTGCAACAGATTGAGTTCAGCACAGATTCGGACTGGTGATTTGGTTCGGTGTTGGACAGATTGGCCGTGCGAGTGTTAGACTTGCTAGCGCCCGCATGGTCGATGGCGTATCGCATTTGATGGGACGATTAGCGTCCCACCAATCGGAGGCTGCGGTGTCCCGACAATCGCGGCTGGAAGATAATTAACGCAATTATCGATAAGTGCGCGTACCTGAGCAACTGGGTAATGACGCAGCTCGGGTCTCTTGCACTGGGTACCAACTGGGTACCTGTGAAGTAATGAGAGGCCAAAAAGGACAGGCACGACGCGTCGCGTGGACTTGAGAGGAGTTCTATTTTGGCTGTCTGCACTGCAGCAAAATCGTCCGATGCACTGCAGGCAGGGAAGCATGATCTGCTCCGCGTCCGCGAATCCGTGCTCGTCCATTTACACGGCTCCGAAACACCAAACACAGAGAGAAGGCGGGATCGCCAGGTGATGGCAAACTAATTGCCTAAAGCGGGGTCGATATCACCACGTTCCGAAGTAGTCCGAAGTCTGCACGGCAACTTACGCGAGCCAAAAAGTGGTTCCGTGGGAGGTGCGAGACACGAGGCTGATCCTGCGGGGGTAGTCGGCGTCAGAGTGTGGGCGAGAAAGAACAATAAACCAAGCAAATGGGGAGCTCGTGGAGGAATAGATAATCTGAGAACAAGGAAGAAAACGGCGGTGCGCGTGGGTGCACGAGTCGGCTTGTGAGGCATTACATACCTCGGCCATGGGGCAATTTTTCTTCTTCTTGTTGTTGTTCCGCTATTGACGAGGTTCTGGCCTGTTATGGCACAATGAACGCACGTCTATGCCGTTATGAAAGCCCGAGATCTTTGTTCCGGGCCCATGCCGGAAGCACCTATGTCAGATATGTGGGGTGTAAATCAGGAACAAGGCGGATGAGAACAAGGGGCTCACCAAAAATGAAATAAGAGATGGACAGATGATGTGCGTGGCCTTTGTTCAAGTAGACCTATACAAGCCTAGAAACATTTTCTGTCAGAAGGCTTTAGCCGTTAAGCTTGCGTTAAGCGTCGAAGGCGAAGGAAAGTCTGATAAGAAGGACGGATGTTCAATGAGACAAGGACCCCGCGGGGAGTCTACTATGGGGTTTATTCCGGCCACCGAGGCCTAAATCACCGAGTAAATTACTTGATCTGTTTTGCGTACAAGACGCACCTCTCGAGGAAGAGGCAAAATATACCGCTTGGTGGAGATATCCGATGAATCTGTGAATCTCATTGAGATCTGTGCCATGGCCTCGGAGCGTCCGGGGTGAAAATATTCTGTTCCGGGCCGCCAGTGTCAGGATGTGCGTCCGATCTCAAGTCAGGATATATGTTCCGATGTCTACACGTCTATAATTGAAGGACAGTTGAGATTGTAGTTGATGGTGATGATCAAAGTCTAAATCAGCCAAAGTTGGACGTACTCATATGAAGTCAAAACCGGAGGACACATCAACAGTTTGCGGTTAATGTCGACAGGAGAGGTAATAAGGTTGAGTCAGTCGAGTTTCTGAGCGAGGCAGGGATCGCAATATCAGCGAATCAAAACACTGCACTGTTGATTCAAGTTGAACAAAATAAACACAGATGTTGTACACACCCGAATGTAGATGGATCCGCTGATATCACAGAGTCGAGCTGAACAAGATTTCAATTCATCGGGTAAGGGTGATAAGAGCCGGCGCCGTTAAGTCCATTCCAACAATCTCGACGGAAGGCGGCGTCGGAAGAAATGTGCACGTCAAGGACGCGAAGCCTGCAAAAGTCGGCGGACGTGGGGTCGATCCGACAAGCACGACAATTCCAACGCTTTCTGCCAATGGGCGATCAGCTGCTTGCGGATTGTGATCCAGGCCAGTGGCGTAGACTCACGATCGACGGCGGAGGACGGTACAAGAAAATTTGGACGGGACAGGCATTCCATCGTACTTTTCCAGCTCGCAGTTAATGAAATGTGTCTTCTTCCTTCTGGTGCTGGGGATCAGTGCTGAGAACGCAACGCTTAAAGTTAGGTACAGACTTTTTATTGGGTAAGATGATCGCGAAGAGCGCGTGGTCGGCGTCATACATGTATACGTCGCGCAGCAAAATACGTCGTAGGAGAAGGCGGGAAGAGCCTAGCCCATGTGTGCCAGCTGTAGGGAAATGATTGAGTATTATAGATTGTTCGATGCCAGAAGTGAATAAAGAAAATTAAGCATCGGCCGAAGGTGAGATGCGTGGGCAGAAGAAGGAGCTTTATGAGCGCCCGTATTAAAGTCACGCGGTGCCAAAGTTCGCAAGCTCATACTTCAGTGGTACTTGTCACCTGCTGTTGCGATCTCGGCGTGCCAGCTTGAAATACCCGTGGAAAGTGATTTTGAAGATGTACGGCGCACATAGGCTGTAGCACTTGAACAGTGAGTAAGCTCCTCCAAAATCTTTGTCGCAGCGGGAAAATAAAGAATATATCTTGCCACGAAGTCAATCGACATGGAAGACGCCTTCAAGGCTTCATTCTTTGATCAGTGGATAGAACACAGTGACCAGAGAGCCATTCTGAAAGAGCAGTTCCAGGTTAAAGCTTCCAAAAATCATAGGACTGAATCACGTTCCAATTCTGGAAACAGCTGTGGATGCAGAAAAATCGTGCGAACAACTTCTGCAAAATGAGCGCAAAATTTCCGCAGAGTTAGAAGCGGTATCCCAGTGGCGGGAAAGCACGGATGAACGGTGGAACCGGAAGGCAGCCAGTCTTGATGATCTTGTAGAACAAACCAAGCAACAAGTGCGCGTAGAGACTTTGAGTTGGTGGTTAAGACAAGAGACGCGTGCCGTCACTTGTGTGTCACGTACCAGCACTGCCACCGTGATCGGCCCTCTTTTGTTCCACCACCAACTTTTCCGCGCTTCCAGCTCTCCCGTTCCAAAAGCGATTTCGAGCCGCAAAATAGCTCCAGTACAAGCTCAGACCTCTCTTGAAACTTGTTCTGCTTCTAGCCACGTCACATCCGCCGTTTGATTTGCATATGCGCTTTTCTCAGTTTTCTGGTGCTCAATCGTTCCCAGCAGGCTCAATCTGGATTAAATGTGCAGCCTTGCAAACTTTATTTGTCCATGACACGCTCGAGTCTTGATAAATGAGATTGAGTCCGACCGGTGTGTTGGTCTACTCACAGCCTTTTCTGCACTAACTTGGACCGTCTTCATCCTGATGCTCGATAATTGCCACAGTTCTGTTGCGCTCCACCTTGGTAACCATTTATAGAGCTGCAAGTACGACGCCAGACAAGTTTTATCCTTCCATAAGCTTCTGGATCGCTCACGGATGCTCGAACACGCCACACCTAGAACCACAAGATTCGACCAGGCGGATCTTTTACTCCAGCCGCCGGCTTAACGGGTGAACTACCTGAACTTGAAGCTCCATCTTGCCAGAATCAATGGCTGCTCCGTGTCTGTCTTCTGCTTGGACTACGGGGCGATTGACGATCTTGTCGGAATGACTGGGTTCGCACTCTCTCAAAAAACTCCAAAAAAAACAAATTGAACAAAGTGAATACGCGGCTACACTGTTGGGGAGAGCGGCGGGACTGATGGGCCGTGGCTGGGCGCGATTATCTGCTCGCGTCAACCTCGCTGATCTTCCGCTGCTATGTGTTAAGGAAGACGTTCGTCTACCCCGCCACGCTGGATTCATGCGCGCACCGACCACCAACGTCCTGTTCCATGGCCTTCCTCCCTTCTAGAATAGAGGCGCATCACCTATTAGTACATGCAAATCAGCCACCCTTCCAGAACCTGGCACGCGGGCTATTAGGTGTGCGTGTCGCGCATGAGAATGGAACGTGAACTTGTGCGCCGTCGCGCGCTCACCGCTCCTGCACCAATGACGAGCGTACCATGCGCCGACTTGGCTTCACGCGTACACACCCACTTCCCTGTGCGCCTACCAAGCGCATCAGCGTCCCACGCCGCCTTCCCTCCATCGGTCCTCGGCGTGGTGCGTTATCACTTCTGCTATTGCTCGCCGCCGGTGGCGCACTCACATGAGTTGAGCCAATCACGAGCGCAATACACGCCCGCTTCTTGCGCATGAACCACGCAAACTCTCACTCCACCGCGCCCAGCACATCCCACGCCCACGCCCTAATATTATCCGCCTCCGAAATCACTCCGAAATGGGGCTCCTCCCTAGCGCCGTCGTGGTGGCGCTCAGTCCTACTCAGCTCAGCTCCCATTCGTTTTAATCTCACTTACTTGTGCAGTTGCCGACAGAACTCAGCACCCGGGGCTGTTTCGAAATCCAGATATCCAGGGGGCCCCCGAATGATGCGAGCATACAAAGCGTACGATTTTCAGTCTCCATCTTTCAGCCTGACATAGATTATTGATACTTAGAATTCTAACGCGGTCTGTTGTGTCGCATTTCACAATCGTTCCGACATTTTAGATCTGAACAAAGTCAGCGCCGCATTTCGAACAAAGTCAAGGCATCTACGCATTCTGAACAAAGCCATCCCCCATTGCAAATAAAGTCAGCAAGGGACGATATCAGCGAACGCCTTCGATTCTGATTGCCCCGGGACCGAATGCACTTTACTCCTGTCGTTCCACTGGCTCAATTGATTCCTACTATCCACATCGACACCGTCTTCATGGCCAGCGTATTCACAACATCAAGTGGAGCCGTATTTTGAACAAGGACGAGTTCAATTCCCCGCGGTCCCGAACCTCTGTAAGTTGTCTTCCGCGCTCAAATCGTTAGTGAAATTGCTTCCCCTCGTTCGCTCATCTTGGAATTGTTTTCTGGACACGCTCCACTAAGATAGCGCCTAGGCAGCTATTCCCTATCCAGTGACTTATTTCCAACGTGGTTAGCGTATTACCTAAACTGTGCCGGTGCCGAATTGTTGAACAGGAACCACGCCGCCTAGCCAGGGACGACAAACGATTGATTATCTCAACGCCTATCTTGCATTGATTTTCTCAACCCGCCTCACCTTGTGCCCGCAGTTCTTCTCATGGTGTTTATTCTTTTATTTCCAACACGGTGTGCCGGTGCCGCACGTTGAACAAGAACCGCGCCCGAGTCGGTCGGGGGAAACGAAACGATACCAGGCAGCGACTTCGATTCTACTTGCCTCGAGTGTGCTTCCGAACTTTCTTCCATGCGCGTACCTTAAGGATATCGATGAATGAAATCCTCGAGAAAAAATCATGCATCGATATCCCCTCACCCCAACGCATCGCGGCGATTATCAACCTCTGCAGCAATCATACCGTATCATATCATAAATTCCGAACGTCAACTATGCATAGATGACTGCCCGTCTGTTAGTCGCACGTTGGGAAAGTGGATGTTTCCACCTCTGTTATCGATACTTCACCGAGAGGCTCATGAAGACTCAGCAACACTCATCAAGAGTCACACACGGGCTGGTATCCCTTTCCGAGCATTCCTCCTGTCCCCAACATTGTTTGTTTTACTTTTCAGCCGCAGTCGGGATTCCTCCTGCCACTGGCCAGCCAGCCAGTCTGTCGCTTTTCCTGTCCCTTTTCCTTTCACCTCCACTCCTTCTCCGCTTCTTTTCTTTTGTTCTCGGTATCGCCCTTCGCACGCAACTATAATCAAATTCCATGTGATTATCATTAAACCCACCCCGCACCAGCATCGCACGCGCACCGCCTTCTTCCCAATATAGAATCTGTTGTTCAACCACAGCCCCGGATAGCTTGTCTGGTCAGATTCGGCATTCCTCCTGCCAGTCGGAACCAATCGGTGAGAAACCATATCTCGGCGACTCGTTGGCGCCGATACGTGCGTGCGCGCCTGTTCGGGTTTTTCCTCACACCGCTTCCCTACACCTTGTCGGCTCGCCGAACAAGATCGCATACCGCACGTCTATCGGTCATTCATTCGACACTTCTCGCTCAACAAGTAACTCCATGGTCGCAGAAAATGCACCTCGCTATTTACCAGGCTGAATGCTCCGCTCACTACAGCCTATAAAGGAGAAAAGAAGGGAAGAAGAAAGAAAGGCTGAACGACGCCAGACAAAAGCCCGGGCTCGATTCGAACGAACACTGCCCACGGGTATACACTTTAAAAGAACAAAATAGGTGAAGATCCTGTTAAGGATCCGATCTTCTGTGAAGAATTGTTGCTCACAGAGCAAAGGTTAATAAAAACAACTGTAAGAGAACCGAGTCCAAATACTGGAATGTGAACGGGTCCTTCGGTGGATCCAGGTGTTCAAAGGGTAAGCCTTTTGGGCTTCCGGGAATTCCCCTAAAGTTTCCATGAATTCGCTTTGCCTGGCTTCCGAGTGGGCAGGGTGAAAGTGCCGCTTTGACATTGCAACTGACATTTACTGCCGCTGCAAAAATCCTAACTGCCGCATGACTGCCGCTTGACTGCCGCATGCTTTCAATTTCGGTCACACTGCCGCACTGTCACACGCTCTTTGCCGTACCGACATATTTTGAACTGCCGCCGCCACTGACCGCACGCTGCATTCCCTCCATTATGCTTACTTTTCCGTACGCAACAATGAGACTCTCCAGGAAAAACCCTAGGTATAAACTATTCCAAACTCTTGCAAGTTTCCATGTTCAACTTTCCAATTTACCATTCTGGAACTGTCGCGCGACTGCCGCTGGAGCTAATCCCTCAAATGCCTGTAATATTCGCGCCTACAAACTAAAACTCCATATACATGCCAGACTTGGCGCACTAGTGTGGACCCTCGCTTTAACATGTTTAACATGTTACCTGTGTCGCAGGCCGGAAAGTAACTGCCGCCGACTACCGCGTGAACTGCCGGTGCATGCGGGAAGCACCAGTTCGGCGACCAAGTTGCAACCCAAATATACTCAGTCGTTTCCCAACTCGCGCTCCGCTGAATTCGAAAATTTACGCTTCCGATTGACTTATCCGTTCATGTAGAACTGTAGCAAAGACTATAGCGGACGAATTGCTTTCTGTATCCTCTAATGGATATTTTTTCGGCCTTAACGTGACTCTATACACTACTCGGAGCATTTCCATGGGGTTTCTCCTCCGATCTCGATGACTGGGTACCGAATACGGAGTAATTAGTTTCCAGTACTCCAAGTCTAATCTGAAGATAACTTCTTTGAAAGGTTTGAATCGATGCCTTTCCGGCATGTTCCATGGTCGAGTGATGCACAAGGAATCGTTTCATACAAGAATCTCAATATCTTCGCATGAACGGTTGTTCATGATGAGCAGAAAAATTGCCGCTGTGGCTGTGTTGCCGCGTTGAACAAGGTTGAATTCCAGTGTCCAGACTGCCAGTTGGGGTCCGTGATGTCGAAATTTAAAATTTCAAGAATGGTGTGGGATATGTGGAGAGACTGTGATAAAATTGTCGCAACATTGACGAGCAAGCCCCATGTTGCCACATGAGTACCGCAAGACTGCCGCTGGCTTGAACTATTCCTGCCGCATGCATGTCACATTGCCGCTGTGTCACGCCGCAGAACTACCGCAGACTGCCGCATGCAAGCGGCAAAACTGCCGCAGACTGCCGCGTGACTGCCGCATGAAGGTGGAAAACTGCCGCTGCAAAGTGCCGCCGACTGCCGCTGCACAATGTTTGCCGTTGTTTGGTTGCCGCTGACTACCGCATGACTGCCGCTGCATAAGTTCAACATGATGTCCCATTGGTGTCCCCAACAAACAGATCAACCGGACCTCGATGCTCAGCAATGTATGAGGTCCTATCCTACCTCTGTGCACTGATTTGAGACGCTTGCGACAGCGTTGAACACCAGTTCAGTATGTGCCGCAAACCTACTGCCGCTGACTGCCGCATAAACTGCCGCTGCATGCGGCAAACGGCACTGCAGCGGCAAAATCTCCCTGCCCCTTCCGAGTGGAGCTTCACATTCTTCAAAATCCCGGTTCGAATTCGAATTCGATGTACGAAGGGCGTTGATGGTGTAAGCTGAGCGCGTCGGAAATCAACAGTTGATGAACTGTGTACACCTGTGAAATAACTGCAGGGGAGGATTCTGGACGCATGGATAAATTAATGTTGTTTGAATTCCCGGTAAATCCTTGAGACTTTCTTCGACATTGACAGTGAGGTTCAGATTCTTCAGGGACAGAATTACCACATGGGCACTAGAGAAGCATGAGCATTTGCCACATGTGAAGAATGGCCCCGGAGTCAGACATATTCAAGTTCCATGGCAACAAACTTAAACTCCAATTCGATGATGACACCCCAGCAAGTCCAGCCGAACTACACCAAGGGAGTCTTGTGTTGGAGCTGAGGTAGAACTTGAGTGGAACTTCTAAGTATCCTAGTCGAGTTGAAGTCGAGGTTAGAGGCTTCAATTGAGCTGGTCGTGAGCCTTCAGTAACCGCCTAGAACCCCTAGCATAGAGTCATTGAAAAGAACTACCAATATTAAATATCTTCTTGGATTCCATAGAAGCTACTGCTAAAACAACGGTTTCAGAATCGTATTTTGTTTCGACGCAGAATCATTTTGCAGCTTTGACCACCCCGAAACGCCGTCGATTCTGCAACGATTCGGCTCTCAAAATTGGAATACGAATCGATCCAGAATCGTTCCTGAATCATCAACTCTGACTTCCCCTATTAACGAGTGAAACATCGGCCAAAGTGAAAAAAAAAAAAAATCGTCTTCAATACATGGAAGCCGGCTACGCACCAATGAATTCGGTTCCGATTCGGGCGGGGTTGAAAGAACGTGGTCCCCGCCAAATTTAACAACTGTATGGTTTAAGGACGACTTTGTCGTTTTTCTGCGTGATCCGCCTACCGGTGATGGAAGAGTACCATCTTGTTCGACTTAATTCGGTTCCGATTCGCGAGTTTCGTTGCCCCCAGGGCCCATTGAGACAACGAAAAACCGAAATTTTCCTACTGTGTGATCTAACCCTTGGAATCGGTTTGTGTTCGGGCGTAATTCTTTCCGAAATCAAGAGGGGCCGCCGCTATGGAGGCTTTCCAAAAATTGACAACCCGCCCTGCTGACATGTAACTTCGGATGATAACCACTCGCTTAGAAAGAGACCGGAATGTATTATCCCAAACCATGTATGTTCCGCGCCTAGCTCGGGGCCGTGGTCATGGGGTATGGTTGATCGTGAGTGTATTTCGCGCCGCGAATCAGCTCTATAGGGCCCGCGATTAAGTATACAAGTTGGATGCCTGGAGTTCAGCAAGCGTGCCAAGCTCGTCAAGTGCAAAGTAAGAGAATGACGAGGCCAGAGGGGCGCCGGAGAAACTGAAGCGAGGAGATGCAATTGGATGGAGAACGTTGAAGGCTGACGCGGATTTAATTGGACACGGCAATTCCCAACCAGAACCGGGCATCTCGGGGAATGGGTCCGATTTTCGCGCATGCCGCGATGAACGCATTCCATTCGTGTGTACAGAAGACGCCTTGTATTTGTGGATAATGCACATCTGCGTGGTTCGGCCCAGTGTTTTGGCGGTCACAGAACATAAAACAAGATCGCGCGGACGGAACTCGCCCGCATTATCGATTGCGGCATGGTTTGGCGTTGCGTTGAACTAGTTTAGAACCGTAAAGTCGCACTTTCTGAAGAGAGATCGATGTCGTGGATTCTGTCGGAGCGACTTTACAAATTCTAAAAATTTTAATGTATGACCCCGAAATTTTTGCGGTGAACAACTCGTAGTGCGAGAGCTCCCTACGTCAATGGAATCATGGTTTGTTCTTCTGTGGCCTGACAGCAATTAAAGCTCTGCAAAACTAAACACAGAGAACTAAAAATTGTCACATCTCGAGATAGAGTGGATTCATAGAGCATTGAACTTTTTGGGATGAGTGCGAGTAGTTCTGTTAAGCCAACGATGACACAGATTTCCATACAGATGGCGCAAGTCAACGCGAATTGCCAACCGCGAATTGCCAACCGCAAGGACTGAAATGTGGCGAGAACAATGATTCCGACCACCAATCGGGTGGTCGGGAATATTAATGGTGTCCTGTGAGCATTTGTGGGTATGTGAGTTTGCGTTCGAGCTTGAGAGAGGCAATAGAGCCTCATAGCTTCCGCGGAGGCTAATTCACCTACCCACCAGTCACATGGTGCCATATACCTGCAATAGGCTTTCCCAGGGACACGGAATAGATCTGCCTTCTATCAGAGTCTTCCACGCTTGTGTCGGAGGAGAAGCGAGAGCACACAAATCTGAACTTGTACGATTTGAAAATTTAAGTAGAAGAGTTCATTTAGAGCCAAAATTGTATGAAATATATTGCTTGAAATTCAAGGAGTTGGAAAGCCCCGATTCCCAGCCTAGGCGTGAGTGTAGTCAACAAAAAGAAGACAACCAGAGGGCTAACAACTACATACAGGGGTAAAATGAGGGTGGAACTAAACATATGAGTTGCGGAGGCCGGCCGTGACCCACAGAAAATGCAAACTTTCAAACCGGCCGGTACCAGAAATAGAGCGGCTCTGACAGAAGTCGATCTAAGCAAATACCTCCGCAAAAATTCTCAAACAATTTTATTGCCTTCGGAGAACTTGAAGTAACGGATCAAGGCCCGCATGCGGAATAGGTGGTCGGAGAAGATTGGAAGAGATCGTGGCCGGAGATATACTCTATCAAAGATCTCCATATCCAAATCCGTTTTCCACCAGAGAGAGTTCCGAGATGCGTTTAAAGCCGATGTAATAAATCCTTTGTTTACAGGAGGTGATGATAATTGACTGAAACAGCATAGAAGGGTGACCGACCTCCGAAAATCCCATGGAATAGACCGTGGCGCCGAAGAAGATATGAACAACGTGCCCACGCAGAGGTTGTTAGTGAAAATGAATTGATCCTCCGGAGATTCCAGGAATCCGAAAGTTACGGGAATAGCAGCGGCGAGAATTGACAGTGAGCGTCACGATTCAGGAGTAGCGGAACGGCGTCTGGCTTTTCCATGTCAAATTCAAACCCGATAGCTCGCAGCAGTCCGAGGATCAACGGCCGACATAGGAAGGTCGCTTGCATTTGAGAAACCAGGCTCGATCGAAACACCAACGACGCAGGGGACGACGGCACAGGCCTAGGTGGAGAGGGGCAATGCGTCATGTTGGAACGGTGCAAAAGATGGAGAGTCTGTGCTTGCAGGAGAATAGATAGAATAGCAAGGACGCGTCAGCGTGAAACAGATTGTTGACATCGGCGGTCCAAAATAATGTAGCTTGAAGGCGCCGGGCCCTGCGTCGGGGCCAACGTAACCGATGTACGGTATGCGGTGTTACCATACCGTCGCCTATGATACCCTACACTCGCCCGGGTCGTCCAGTTTAGCTCTGTGATAGCGCGTCGCCGTCCAAACCTGCGCACGGGCGCCCTCCCAATCAATGCAATGTCCGGACAATGAGGTTTTGCCACGATCAGCCAGCCGCTTGGAGATACGTACGTACGGGCGCACGGGACAGTCTTAGCGGCGGGGCGGGTCAATAGTTAGGACCTCAAAGCAATCGCTGGATGATACTTCAAAGACAGACGCAAGGAAAGGATATCATACACTGTTGGCTCCAGCTAAATAAAAGATGACGAGCGCCGAGGTCCTGGGTGTGGGTTCGATTCGTGGGTGTTGCACGGATCTGAGCGACTTCAAGCTGAAGCAAATTTTTGGATGCAGCGCACCTGTATCGCCTCTGATGAGCGCTTAACATCCCGCCAATCAGAAAGCAAGTAAAATGCGTACCACCGACGATCGCGGGATCCCATAATTAAGTTCGAGCTAGCCTCAAGATCAGCCATCTAACGCAACTGGCTTGCTGGTGCGTATGAAGTAATTGTTAACCGGTGGAGTCAGGCACACCAGTTGTGGTTGAAAAGGTTCTATTTTGCCTGCCTGTAGCTTAAAATTCCGGCATTGAGGGCATGGCAGAGAAGAGTGATTGTGCAGTTTCCGCGCCCCGAGATCTGGATACGAAGATTCCTTGGGCACGGTTCCGAACTCTAACGAGAAGTAAGATTAGCGCATGGGTGTGGTTGAGAGCTGCCCCAAAGAAGCATCCACCTCACTACATTTACAGAGGTTCAAGGCCGGGCTGGATGAGTGGATGACGGTCTTTGGGCGAGAACCGGAGTCTGGAATCCTCCCCCGTGGGTGAGACGAGAAGCCGCGGAACCAATCAGCACGAGACGCTCGTACACAAGAACAAGGACAGAGGAAGACTGACACCATGTACGTGAATGCACAGATCTCGGCTCATGCGATGCATCACGCTCGGATGAGACCACAGTAGGCCACAGTACCGACGCCTTTTTCCGCTCATGACAAGCAATATGAACCTCCACGACTTTATGTTCCGAGTCGATGCCGACGAGATCGCTCAGGGTGTCATAGGGTAAGAAGATGTGCAGAAATCAGATAGTGGGAACAGATGGAGGAGCTGGGTGTTTGCCAGGAAGACAGTGGGAAGATGAAGTCACAGTTTCTGTCAGAACGGTTTAACGGCTGGCCGACGGCGGCGGTGATAGAATATCGAAAGACGAAGGCCAGGTTGTGTTCGAGAAAGAGTGCAAGCAATCCTTGCGATGGTCGGCGGATAGTCGGGTGTCATATCGTGCTTGAAAAAGGGAGGTCCATGCTCTGCATTGGAAATGAAGGCGCGCGCGGGGCATTGTAAATATAACACTTGCCATTTGGAGATTATAGTATAATGGAGAGAGCACGAGGTGCGCCTTTGAAGTTTTTGTTTTTGTTCCGGGACGTCACAAGTCATTGCAATCCGATAAATGTCTTGTCCAGATATCTGACAGCACTGACAGTGATTATCACACAGAGAAATTTAGAGCCAAAATTTGAAGCAATCCGCAGAATAAGCAGCTCCAAAAGATTCAAGTACGCAGAGCAAGAGCGCCGGCGATACAATCTGGCCTTGAATACGGCGTAAGTGGAAGGAGAGGAAAGAAGAATATCATTTCGTTATTCCGACCAGAAAGCGGAGGCTGACAACCAAGGAATGTCGGTGCCAGTATCACGAGCAGAAAATAGAAAGATTGTCTAACCAGAGAGCATCGTGCTCGTTATCCCCGGCTTTAGTAGGCGGGCTCTGTCAACGGATATTCCGGTCTATTCCAGTGGCATAAGCGTAAGCCCAGACCCGGCGTAATACGGGATGCATGCCACTCACAGAGTATTCAGCCCGCAATGCACGACATTAATCGTCATTACAGATGTCACGAACCGTGGGCGAAGGGATTCCGCGGGCTAAGTGACATTGGACTCCCGGAAGTCTCCAGACATAGGCTGGATCCGAGAAGTACGACGACACAACGCTTTCTGTCAGTTTGGCTGCTCGCAAGTTATTTTGGCGGTGGCAGATTGCTGAGATGGATGAGAGATTTAAGGGAAGCTGAGCTCACCAGACATCAACTGAGCGTGCTATCTCATATGTAAAGTTTGTGATCGGACCCAGTTATTTGTGGTGCTCGGCGGATATCGCGCTAAGACAGGAAGGAAAGTTGTTGTCGCAGATTCCCGGACGCTAGACGTGTATTCACCTTGAGTTTGTGATACGAAGATTGAAAGAGGCCGCTGGAAGTACGCTCAGCTGCCAATAGAGAGATACCCAGACAGGAATGACGAATGACTCACCGATATCTGCCGCTCGTTGGGCTGCATTCCATTGGGACAGGGAAAAAATTGCTTTAGCTTTACGTCGAAAGTACAGTGGGTGCAGCTCGAGCGAGTACGAGCGTTGGGGAATCGCGAGCATGGTCAAAGTGGATTGCGAAAGGAATGCCATGATCGAAGCAGTGCTGGTGGCTGTGCCGCCACTTCGGTCCGAAATATCCGTGACAACTTTACAGGCAGGGATTACTGGAATCGTGGAGGGCCAAAGGGTACGGGCAAACGAATCAAACTTGCTGTTCCCAGAGATCTGGCTGACCAGCGGGTCCATGTCAATCATTTTGTGATTATCTACTGATTTTCCCAGCATTTTCAAAGCGAGTGGTGCTTTACTAGTCATGTTTTCCCAGTACTGGCACAGTGGTCGTTGTAGTGAGATTTCTCCTTCATCCCCAGTCGAAACAACAAATGCGAATACATCCAAATTCTCTGTTGGTGGAGTGCGCCTCTAAGTTGATCGTGACTTTTTTATAGTTTGGTTGAAACTGGCGAACTCGTCCGTTCCTTCATTCGCTCTTGAACTTGAGACTAGTTTTGTGACCAATTCCTGCTGGAATGTCGAAATGAAGTCGCCTAGGAATCGCCACTCATCAAACACCGTGGCAGGCGGGGAACTACAAGGGGGCCGATTTATTAGTACATACCTCGAACGAATCGGAGATTTGCCTGGAACGTCGGATCTGGGGTGGGGACGCCTCGCGGGTGGATCAAGCTCATTGTACTACTACCGAGACCCAATATGGGCCACAAGTACATTATACTAATCCCGCTACGGTTGTCGTCGATTGTCAGAATCGGTGGCACGCGCGGGTCAGAACAGCGGAAAGATTCGCGCGCAGCGTCGATGCTGCAATTGAATAAGTATAAGTGGATGAATCGTCATGCACCTTCATTTGATGCCCTCAAACTGAAATAATGGTGTCCAAAGCTAGTAGCCTGGTTCCCATCGCCATACGTCTAAACCGATGCACCTTGCTGCCGAAGAGTCGACTTGATCAAGCCACCCATGAAGTCGGCCATATCCCGTCGCAAGTTAGCTCATAGCCATAGACGGTGCCGTATCCACCAACGAGGTACACGGTGCCCGAGTTACCGCTGTACCAGAACAACTAAATCAATGATACAGCAAATCAGGTCGGACGTGTTCCATCACCTATCCGTAGTGAGTGGGAAAGGATAATGGACTACGAGCGGCCTACGGTGTGCCTGACGTGCTCATACGTGCGGATATTGAGTCGCTGCTAGTAGGGCATTTCATACCGCGGTGGGGGTTAATTCCCTTGATGATGCCGGAGGGTGTCAGGCAATCACCAAAATAATTCCGAGTCCCTCGAGAAAAAAATCCTGCTAAGTATCTGGTCAGCTTGGATGACACCAGTAATTGGTTCTTTATTCCTCCCCGGTCATTACTCAAGATGAGCTAGAATTCCATGCTGTGCTTTTTCTTACTCACCGCGTTCGCCTCGCGAATAAACGGCGAACGGACGCGAATAAATTCCGAGACCATCGACCGGCTTTGAGGATTGAAAGCGGATCTTGTAAGTACTATTTAGCCTTCCTCATTAGTCTGCAATATCCCAAGCGGCCAACGACGAGCTGGACGTGGATAATGGATAACTTATTTGTTGTTTCAGGCGTTCAGCGCAATAGTTGACGTGCCGGAATAACATGAATTCCAACATCATCGAGGGTTGACACCGAAACTGTATGGGCGCTCTCTAATTGATTAATTGTTGCTCATCGTAGTCGGAAAGGTGAAATTAATGTCGAGTATCTATTCAAAGAATTGAATCAATTTTAGAAGGAACTGAGCATATGGCAGTCGAATGCAACGGACACGCATGGTTCTCGGTTCAGTATTGAGCTCGATGAATGATTCGCCAGTATCGAGTTAAAGCAGTATGAATCCTCAGCTTGACAGCTTTCAGATTTCTCCCGCCTCATTTTCTGCGTCGAAGCAGCGGAGCCGTCGACTGAGCTTGTTATGAGTTCGAAAGAGTAAATCATGGCCATGTAATTGTAGCTCCGAGGACGCACATGGGCTCCTGCTCTTCTTTGGCGGTTTTGCGGTAAAACGTGTTGCATTATTTGGTGCAGCTTGGTTGCCTAATCTTGACGCGTGGTGTCAGGTGATTAGCTTCGTCATCAAAGACCAAATTTGGCCTTTCTCCTTTTCCTTTTTGTTTCCCTGCAATCGTTTCCTTTACACTCTCATCCTTCCGCATCATGCTTCCCGACGAGATTATCTCCCAGATTCTTTCTCCTGCCCTCACAGTCTCCGACGAGCTCTTCTCCGATACATCCGACGTGTCGCCATTTGCGCAATATTCACCGTCAACCTCCGCGTATCTGGTAGTCTGTAAACGTTGGCTGCGCGTCGCCACGCCGCTGCTCTACAAAGTAGTGGTCCTCCGCTCGAAAGGCCAGGCGGATGCGCTTGAACAGGTGCTCCGTGACAATCCGGAATTCGGCCTCTTCATCAAGAAACTTCGGGTCGAAGGAGGGTATGGACTGGCCCTGCACACGATTCTCCAATCTGCGAAGGATATCACCGATGTTTCCCTGTCCCTGTCGACTTGGTCATCTGATAACTCCCGAGGGTTATGCAAAGGTCTACCTCTCATCAATCCCCATCGCGTCATCGTTGTGGATCCTATAGTGACAAAACGACCCTTGAAAAATAAACACCAACTTGCATTAATGGAAGCCCTGTTTCAATGTATTGGTACATGGAGCAATCTGGTGCGTTTTTATGCGTTGTACCTTCTTGAAAAAATGCTCAAGAAACTGTTAAGAGCGAATTCGTCCTCCCCTACCCGTCGTCTCCACCCTTGACATGGTCAACCCGGGTGACAGAGGTGGCCCAGGCCCTTGTCAAATCTAAAACACTTCGGACTGTCATCATCCCAAAAACCTACACCAATCTCCCTTACCACTTCCACGTGTTATTCAAAATTCCAGCTCTGCAAACCGTGCAATTACGGTCCCCCTTTGTCAAAACGGTCCATCAACACCGACTAGTAGTCGAGAAAATCGATTCCGATCCCAGACTGAAGGCGTTGGTACGATATACCATGCTGGACGAGTGAGTCTCAGGTTGATTCCGAACGTCGCTGACCCCCTTTTCAGCAGCTTGGAGCGGGTCAAGGATGATGATGCGATGCCTGATATAGCCCCTTCACTGAACCCATCATTTGTCCCGATGGAATCAGCGCCGGTGGACACACAAGACACGGTGTGGAACCGTGTCTTCTTCTTCGCCATGTCAAATTCGCAAGGGAAGGCTAAATCTTCTCGTCTCTCCGTGTTACTGGTGTCCAAGCGATTTAGTGTCTGTAATTTCAATTGATGCCATCGCAGTCATGATAGACTCATTTCTATATCAGCGCCTAGCCCTTCCCCACATATACCACCACATCAATCTTAAACGGCCAGATGCCGCACCGATATCCCGTCAAATTCAACGCCAACCGCAGCTCGGCCCGTCTATTCGTGTTCTTGAAATTCCATACCAGCATGAAAATACTATCGCACACAACGTTATTTCGAGCGCAACCCGAGTGGAGAAATTCTCTGGAATATTATTGGCCGAACATTTTGAACTTCTGGCACGAACCACTGGATCGACGCTCCGAGAAGTTTCAGTCACAATCCCAATATCAACACCGACGGCAACGATATCTGCAGCTGTATTCGCGCATTTCCCAGAGCTACGGATCTTGAAGTTGTCTGCCCCGAGCGTCATCTTCGCCTCCGCCGCAACGTCGGAGAATGCTTTAGAAAAGCTCCATACGCTGCATATGCTCTCCAATAACCAGACATTTCTCAACGCGGCTTCTAGCATGAGGCGGGTTTCAGTGCCTCAAATTCCTCCTCTTCAGACTCAGCTCATATTCCGGTAGGCTCGCGTCGCTCCACACCTTCCGCAGCCAGGACGGCATGCAGGGTATACAACCTCTTACAAATTTTTTGCGCGCGCACGGAGGGCACATCCTTCACGCTTCCTTCGGATATATGTTTTCCGCAGACTGGGAGCACCTCGGCCTGTCCGATACCTGTATCGCCCTTCTGGATGTAGAATTCACCGAAGTCCTGCGTTTCTCTGGCTGATCTTCGCCCGTCCTTGGCTGACATGACAATCAGGACTTCGACTTCAATAATCTCACGAGTCTCACCTGCAATACTCCACACGGCTCACTGACCAAAATAATTGTCGGCGGCGATCTTGACGCGTTCGTCCCCTCCTTTCCTTCCAGGCGTTTCCTATTTTGGCCTAACCTTTTTCAGAGATTTTGTAAACGAGATCGACCTTGCGATGTTCCCCGCCCTTCGCGAAATACGGTGCAGTTCCCTGCAATGGCCTACAACGGAGTGCGTCGTCTTTTATACGCGAAACCGCATCTAGTCCGCTGACACTTTGTTTTATGTTCTATAAGGCGGGCGATCTCCAAGAGCGACTGGGTTCCACTCGCAGAGTCGTTGCTCGAGAAGAACGTCAAGCTCACAGATTCCACCGGAAAACATTGGATTCCTCGGGTGAAGAGTACGAGGAGGGCGGGGTGATACGGTTGGCTGGAACTGCGGATGTAATACCGCGCCTTTCGTTCAGGGAGGATGATGTATGTGAACCTTATAATCTCCAACCGACTCATATTCAAATCCAACTATTGCAATGACATTCAGTCCTAAGCCTGGGCCATCAGGTGCAGACACCCTTGTACTCGGATGTGCTTGTCGTATCGGTCGTAGTCTTGAAGTTGATGGATTCTGACCGGTCGTCCTGATTGGTGATAGTGGACTCGATGTTTAGGGCCCCTGATTGGTCAATCAGTGACTACATCAAAGGGAAACAAGGGAAAAACGTGCACTTGTAGTGGTCCTTCACTTTGCTCTTATATTCGAACCATACCCAGCCACTCGCAAGCATGAGTACTTTACCAGTACCAGTTACCGTACATTTCTGGGTCGTGAACTGATGGAGATACGGGTGAGATCGAGATGCCATGGACTGTCAACCAACCCGACCGACCTCAAGATGGCAGACTTTCCCGGCTGACGTTTGCTGCGTCACGGTTGCGCTACTTGTCTCGTCATTCGTCGTTTTCTGGCTGCAGGACAGTGAGAAACAAGTATCAAGGTGATGACACGCAAACGAAACTCACGCTTTGCTCAGGCTATTCGTGAATGTACCCGTGAAGGTGAATGTGGTTGTAACGTCAGCAATCGCCGGGAACCCGATCGTGGCAGCGACGGACACCCCGACTGAAACTGATGCCTCCTCTGGTGGAAGGTTGGTCGAGTTGAAGCAAAAGAAACTAATTACGAACTTGTAACGGTGGTTGTAGTCTCCGACGATGTTCCCTGAGTGTGAGTGAGAGTGACCGTGCCGTTTGTCCCAACCTCTGTGCCATTGCTAATTGAGTGTTGCGTGTGGCAATTTTGAGCAGCAGACGGTTTGCCTGATACCATACTCAGAGCGAACATTGATCCAATTTAATGAGAGGACACATACCATCCGGAACGATTTCTACGATATCAGTACTCGTGCATATTTGAGCAGGGTAATCGGAAAACTGAAGATGGCCACCAATGTGTGAGATTACGTGGGTGGATTCACTACTACAGTGAACACTTACATCATTGTCATTCGTGACCACGTTGTAGGATTTGGTACCCCAATTCTTTTCGGCCTCCGCCTTGAGCGTCTTCCAGCCAGGAACTGAACCCGTGTGAGAAAAGGTTCACCAAAGCGAGAACACGCCCACGTTTTTGTACATCTTCTGACTGCATATTCGCACAGGATCCAGTGTCCCGTTGTGCAATAGTCTCAGTCCGACCGATGGCTACGTTCCGCTTTGCGACTGGGAAGCGGCCCAATACATTGCCGCGGCGACTGAAGGCGATGATTTCTCCGGTATCCTCGTCCAGAGCGAGGTGTTTAGCATTGCGGGGGAGTCCAGCGATATTGTCGGCATACGCGAACGATGGAGCGGCGGACACCAACAACGGCGTGAAAAGCAGGAACGCCGCAAGAGGAGCTACGAAGGGTGCCATTGTTAGTTAGGCAGGAGCTGTAAGTGCAGGGGAATCAATATGCTTGTGAAGGGTTTGTATGAGGGAGATAGGGAATCCGATGACCAGCACCAGAATGGGAGACAGGATGGGGCCTCTCGCCTTTTATTTCATTGGGAGTCCCCCGATATCCAGTCCGACAAACTGGTTGGTCGCTATGGCCAGCTCAATGCAGAGATCGGCAATCGCCAGGCTTGGTATGATGACAGAGTGGCCCGGATTTTCAAGTCCAACGAGGCTGCCGCAACAGGTTGATTAAAATTCAGGAATAATTTATCGAGACAACTATCCCAAGAAGTTGGAGTTGAGACTCTAGAGCGATTACCCCTAGGCGCAATTCATCGAACCCGCATAAGCGAGTAGTATACCGTTAATAAATTGGAATTGAAACGTCCATACAAGGATTAGCGCGTTACCCGGATGCCTCGGCAACCACTTTCCGCATTGTATTCCCGCCTGTACAATGCATACACACATTCTTGAAGACTTTGGTGCCCGAAACCAGCGGGCCCGCATCGTTTCATGAAGAGATATTGATATTGTTTTTCTTGCGAGAAATCTACTTGGGTTAGGTAGTGAACAGGCAAGTTATGTTCATGTAAGCTATACCGCTTTGCTTGCCCGCGGGTATTCTGAGGTCCCTAACGGGCCACTCTCCCTTCCGTGAACAACTTAAAACGGGTGTCCAGTGCGTCGATTGTTCGGGAGTTGACAGGTGGGAATGGTTTCCAGCACTCTTTTGCCGCCACAAATCACTGACGCTACTCGACTTGCCAAGGATTCAGGGAACGACGCAACCAGGATACAGCGGCATCAGACATTGGACATGTCGTACTTGTTGCCTTAAAAAATAGCAAACGAACCGTGGGAAGGTGTCTCTGATCGCCGAGCGATACTTGTTCCGCGGCCTCACAACTTTTACAGCGGAAAGGCGCGCGTCGCGTTGTCTTCCGCCGGCACTACCTCGCATGAGCGTAGTGCTTGCATCTTCATCGTCTGAATTCTGCTCCCAATGTATCAATATCCAACCAGACCCCACCTCTACTTCCAGCCTAAGTTATTTTTTGGACCGGTTATCCCGATTCCTCGTAATTTGATATGATCCCCTTTCCTTGCGTCTAGTACGCCCTCCAGGAGGTCCGGTACATTCTTCACTCGGCGCTGGTGCGATAAATGATCTGGTATATACTTCGTATTCTTAACGAGATGTCGGGCTTGTGTTTACTCTTCATCACTTTTGATTCACCCAAAATTGAGCCAAGAGCAAGCCAAGGATAGACCAAACATCTTTCTTTGGCATTTTATTCTCGTCAACAGCTTGAAAAATTTCTTGGCTTCTGTTTTGGGTCAGCATAGCCTGCATGGCCGTGTAAAAGCTGTTAAGTTGAACAGCAGCTGTAGCTCGTAAGACGTCGCATCGTTGAGAGAACCTGACTGCAGAAAACTGTGCCGCAGGTGGCCAACGTACGTTGCTTTCCGGAGCGTAGCGGAGGCATTTCTTGTTTTGGAGAGGGGTAGGTACATAGAAGACGCGTTGATTGGTCCTGCTTGGCGTCGACGCGTCATGTCCAAGCCTCACATGACTAAAACATGGACGCTTCGTTCAATGTTTTCGTTTTCTTCTCTTTCCACCTCGAGCTTTTCCCAATCTATGCCTCTTGCGCAGGAACCCCGAAACCGGCGGTGCCCTCAATAATCAATGGTCCCCAAGACCAACTCACTGCAGCGGCATATGCATGACACAAATCGGACCCATCGCGGACATCCGAGTCCTTTGCGTCGAGCTTTTCTTGTCCTCTGCGTTCGCGACCACCGCAGAAACCAAAGGGCTCGCTTGAACATCAAGGTACTGACTCAGCTGCTCTGACTTTCTATCGGAGGTACTGTACTTCTGCGCTCAGTCTACGTCGAGGCAACGGCACTCTTCACTTCAGTGAGGGCTGAAGCAGGCGTTCTGTTCTGTACGATGCTGCGAACTCCTAGTCTCCTGTAAACAGACGGTACAACTGCTAGCTCGGAGAACACGCACCGTCGCCAAAGATCTCGCATTCACCTGTGGAGGTGAATTGATGTGATGAAAAAAATGATCAACGCTGCGAAAATGTGCTGCAAAACCACTGTGACTTACCCTACCGTTTCCGGGAGGCGATCACAATTTTGAGGTCGACAAATGTCATATTTCTCATCCTCACTCCGGGGAACTTGAAACAATCAAAAATCGAACTCTGATGGAGGCTTGACCGCAGGAGACAGCCGGAGCCTCTGCGAAGCGTCAGAACAACAGATCTCGACTAACTAGGTTGACTTACCGGTGCAGATGGGTTTGCGGGACCTCACCTCGAAATCCGAATTTCGAATACACAGGGTATGTTACGTTGGCCGCCAGCGGCTGATCTCCGATAGAAATAATAAAGCATTGAGAATGAGATCGAGATGAGATGCAGGAAAGGCGAGAGCTCACCTGGGATTTCAACCTTGCTCAGCGGAAGAAAATACATACAGTAGTCAACATTGCCGCGTCTACGCGGCGGCTGCATAATGCGCAGGTAGGATGCCGGATGGAACGAGTCTGCCCTGTTGGCCTCCGGCGGCAATAAATTCTGAAAAAAAGGACTTCAAAAAAGCATTTAAACAGAATAAAAATCTGCAATTTCCACCGCCCACGGGATATCAATATATATACTAATCAACATCACCGCCGCCATGCGGTGGCTCGCGAGCGGCGGGACAATGGAACCGCTGTGCTGGATGGATGCACCAGCTTGAAGGCATAGCGGGGTCTTAGCCGCTGGCGGCCAAACTTCTCAAAAAAGGCCTTCACGTAGCTATAAAAAATGAAAGAAAACGAACACGCACCTGGACCTTATCCTCCCTCGTGGGACACCGATACACACAATAATCGACGTGGCCGCCGCTGCGCGGCGGCGGCTGCCGGGGATAAGACAACCGCTGTTCTGAATACGCTGGCTTGAAGGCGTAGCGGCGCGTTTGCCTCCGGCGGCAAAAGTTCTGAAAAATTGGGCTTCGGAGTCGTCAAAACTGGGGATAAAAATAGGCACGCACCTGCAACAAAACCATGTTCGCGGGACGTCGATACATACAATAATCAACATGGCCGCCGCTAGGCGGCGGCGACTCGCAGGGGTGAGGCAACCGTTGGTCGTAGCGGGGTCTTGGCCTCCGGCGGTAAAATCTCCGAAAAAAAAAGGTCAGCAAAGTCGCAAAATGGAATTCTAAATGGGGACGTGGAGAAAATTTGACCCTGCTTACGGGACATCGATGGATATCGTAAAAGAGACCGTAAAAGAGACCGCCGCCGCTCCGCGGCGGCTCCCGCAGTGCGGGAACGTGGAAGAGAACGAGCGATGAATCCGGTGAGTTGCCATTGCAGCAAGAGGTTGGCCTCCGGCGGCAAAATGTCTAAGAAAAATGGTGTCAGCATGCGCGCAAAAATGGAGTTCTAAATGGGGATGCACCTGAAAAAATTGTCACCGCCGCCGCTGCGCGGCGGCTCCGGCGGGTAGGCGACGCAAAAGAGGGCGAGGGGGGAATTCGGTGAATTGCAGGTGCAGCGAGGGGTTGGCCTCCGGCGGCAAAAGTCCTGAAAAAATGCCTTTGAATAGCCACCAAAATGGAGGAAAATTGAGCACGCACGGTAATTTGCATCTCCCTCCTGTGGCGTTTATACGACACGTTGCCGACCCTGTGCAGCGGCCCGGCGGTTCATTGAGCGCGAATCCAGGTGTAGATAGAGCATGTGTTGCCCAGCGCGATTTATGACGAGACACAAACGGCGCATGACTCGGCGTATACGGATGCGGAAGGGATTTGGGCGGCGGACGACGGGGAGCAGGTCGACGCAGGTAACCCCCGCGACAACGTCGACTTGAAATGCCGCCGAGTGCGACTCGATCTGAAACGACGCCGATCGTCCGCCCGCACACTGCTGGGAATGCAAACACATTCATGTGAGCTAATTCTGGTACGGAATGCGCGTTTTTACTCACCTGTTTGCAGGTCTCGATTCGACTTCACAGCTCCGCGAATTGAACGCGATTCGGCGCGCACGGGAACGGGCCTCAGTCGATGCGAAGGACACGGCGGAGGAGGGCTCGGTCTGCCGCCAACGGACCGGACGCGATACAAACGGCGCGCGCGACTCGGGATGACGGCTGAGACACGCGGCACTCGGTGTCCGCAGATGGGGAAGGGATTTCGGCAGCGGACGCGCTCACTGGAGTCCCGCGGACCGACCGGACTCGGCACGAGATGTGCTCCCCACTCCCTCCTGCGATTTGGGCGGAGTCGGCGCAGAGGGTGGGCTGAGAGGAGTTGGCAGTTGCGGGAAGGAGAGGGGCAGACCGAGGGCGACGACTCCGGCGGGGTATATGTCCGCGCTCGACCTGCGGCGGCGGGGACACGTCCGCACTCGACTTGCACGGAATGCTAGGGCCGCTTGCGAGCCGTGCACGTACGATGTGCGGCAGATGCGCCGGCAGCTCTGGGCGCGCGGCACGGGGCAGCGCTGTGGCGGGATTGAAAGCGCGGGATGCGGGACGGCGGCGGCGTAGCGGTAGGATAGCGGAGTGCTGGTCCTAGTGTGCCTTACGCGATGGGCTCTGAGAGAAGCTCGTAAGCAGTCGAGAGGAAACGACGGGGCCACGCACCCTCACCGTGTCGCCGGCGGAGTCTGGGCACGGGCGCAGAGAAGAGCGAAGAAAGGTGGGCATTGAGTCGAATGGGCGCAGGCGTTCACAGTGACGGCTGAGTGACGCAGGGTGTCGGGGCGCTGGAGATGAGAGAGCTCGATTAGTCACAGGCGGTGTTTGTGATCGCGGTTTCCATAACGGGACCTTGAGCTTCTACCAACACTGCCTCGTCCACTGCCTCCTTAAAAATCGCACCGTTTCCCACTACATCCGCATTATCCTCCCAGGAAGCTAGTACATCTCTGTCTCAAAGTCTGATCTGAATCTAGCCCGGTGGATATCCAGCTCCCCAAGGAGTACGTTTAGTAGGCTACGACCCGGCGATAACTGACTTCTTTTCGATTGCAGCCGCCGTATTATGTATGTACCATCTTTCGTTCTAATGACCCCATTTTTAATCGTCGCATATGGCTGTGCTGGCTGACACATCACACGGTTGAACCTGATCGCCAACGCGCTCGGCCGGCATCTGCACGGATCACCCTCCCCTGCGAACCAAGAAAACTCGCTCTGGAAAAGTTTTCGTGTGGTTCGCGAGGTTTTCGTGTGGTTCCCGAGGGTGAATTGCAGCCAGGAAAATAAATCTTGCGAGGAGCATTTTTCTGATCGCGGAGATGAAAAATCGCCTTTGGCGGAGTTTGAACGTGCCGGGAAAAAAAGGAGAAATTTCATAGGTGCCCGCTCCCACGTTCATTAAGATGTACCCACGGTAATTAATCAGACCGGCCCTGAATTGAACGCGCCAAGGCACTGTAGGTGTTGTAGTAAACTTCTAATGAACATTAAAGCGGTCGCGAAAAAGTTGTATTGATCATTGGTGAATTTCTGATACAAAGGTGGCTACGCTTACTGGCTATGGCAGCGGAATTTAGAAGAATGGGTAGCTCTGGAATACCAGGTTCTCAGCGGACGTAGAATCTCGCCCGCGATGCCCGAAAGAGCGGTTAATGGTTGAAAATGGATGTTGTTGGGATGGAAATAGATGCGGAGAACACGCACCTTTGCCAAAGATCAAGTCGGGAATGGTGTGAGGAATAGGGAAAAAGTGATCAAAGCTGTGAAAATGGTCTGAAAACCGACCGGGACTTACCCTACCGTTTTTGAGAGCAGAACAAGAACATGTTCTCTCAGGGGAACTCGAAAACTCGAATTTTGATGGAGGTTTACCGGGGCGCCATACAAGACAGCAACAGGATCTGTGAATCAGTAGGAACAAGAGACATCAATTATTCGCGTGGTGCAGGTGGGTTTACGGAACCTCGGAAACCGAGATTATGTTGCCCTCTGGCGGGGGATCTCCGATAGTAAAGCAATGTGAATGAGATCAAGATGCAGAAAAGGTGACAGCTCACCTGGGATGCTCGGCGGAAGAATATATATATAGTAATTGACATTGCCTCTGCACGGCAGTTGCAGAGTGCGCTGGTCGCACCGCAGCACGCCAGATTGAAAGAGTCCGCCGTGTTGGCCTCCGGCGGCAAAAGGTTTTGAAAAAAGGGGTTCAAAAAACATCAAAACGGAATAAAATTCATGCGCACCGGCAAAAAAAATCCTTGCTCGCGGGAAGTCGATACATATAGTAATCGACGTTGCCGGCGTCGAGCGCAGGGATAGAGGAATTCGCCGGCTGGACTCGCTAGCTTGGAAGGTTGGTAGGGGGTTGGCCTCCGGCGGCAAAATTTCTGAAAAATTGGGCTTCGGAGTGGTCAAAACTGGGATAAAAATAGGCACGCACCTGCAATAAAACCTTGTTCGCGGGACGTCAATAGGTATAGTAATCGACGTGGCCGCCGACAGTGGGAGCACGTGGAAGAGGGGGAGCGGTGAATCCGGCGAGTTGCCATTGTAGCGAGATGTTGGCCTCCGGCGGCAAAATGTCCGAAAAGATGGTGTCAGCATAGTCGCAGAATGGAATTCTAAATGGGGATGCACCTGCAAATTTTCCCTGCTAGCAGCTCGCGGGACGTCAATAAATATCGTAAAAGACACCGCCGCCGCTGCGCGGCGGCTCCGGCGGGCAGGTGACGTGAACAGAGCGAGCCAGCAGTTCGGGGAATCGCAGGACCAGCGAGAGGTTGGCCTCCGGCGGCAAAAGGTCTGAAAAAATGGTGTCAGCATAGTCACAAAAATGGAGTTCTAAATGGGGATGCACCTGAAAACACTGTCCCTGGTTGCGCAACGGCGATACGTATTGTCATCGCCGCCGCTGCGCGGCGGCTCCGGCGGGCAGGTGACGTGAAACAGAGCGAGCCAGTAGTTCGGGGAATCGCAGGAGCAGCGAGAGGTTGGCCTCCGGCGGCAAAAGGTCTGAAAAAAAGGGTGTCAGCATGTGTGCAAAAACGGAGTTCTAAATGGGGATGCAACTGAAAAATTGTCCCTGGTCGCGCGACGGCGATATGTATTGTCACCGCCGCCGCTGCGCGGCGGCTAGGGCGGGCAGGCGACGCGAAAGCGGGTGAGCGAGGAATTCGGTGAATTGCAGGTGCAATGAGGGGTTGGCCTCCGGCGGCAAAGGTCCTGAAAAAAAAGCCTTGAAATAGCGGTCAAAATCGAGGAAAATCGAGCACGCACGGTAAGTTGCATCTCCCTCCTGTGGCGTTTATACGACACATTGCCGCCCCTGCGCAGTGGCCCGGCGCTTCATTGAGCGCAAATCCAGGTATGTATAGAGCAGGTGTTGCCCAGCGCGATTTCTCGCAGAAAGCTGGAAGTGGGAGGAAGGAGGTGGTGGTGGTGCGGAAGAAAGAGAGATGGGCGGCTCGCGGACGCCTAGGCAACCAAATACGCGACCACTAACTTACGTCAGGCTGAAAAATGTGAGAAATCGATCAGAACATTTGCCGAGGGGACAAAATTGATCGGCCACCGCTTCGCACTGGCCCGGGACACGATAAGGGAAGTAAACAATGTAAAATGAACCTATTTATGCTCGCCGTAAAATTATTTGAACAAAAATACATTGAGCCTTTGGTGCAAGTTCAAGTTTTCAAAATCAACTTGAAATTGGACATCGAGCAAAGGTGTCACCGGGGCGTGCATGGGAAAAAAATTGATTGTCTGATGGGAAGAGCCTCGACCGCACTCGGACCGCCAGGAAAGAAGACGGCAGCCCCAAATCTTGGCCATCGAATTGTCGGCATCCCATTTGGGCCGTGAAAAAGGTTGATCAGCATGGGGCCATAGGCAGAAAAATATTGCCGCAACAGCGCAACGAGTCAGAAATTAAAATTAACGGGGTAAGTAGACACACCAGGGCTGAGGGCATATCAGTGCCGATGCGTGCAGAAAAGGTGTCAGAATTGCTCTATCCCCATTGGGATTTTCAACCGAGCGTGAAATAATTCGTGAAAATTCCGCGGTGGAAGAAGGCGTGAGACAGAGGGAATGCATATGACGACTGCCTCCGGAGACTCGGTAAGCGCTGCCACAGCCACAAAATTCTCATTTTTGCGGTGGAAGCGGAGAGAAAGCATTTGATGATGTGTTTCTCAAACACGCGCAAATTCCACTCATCCATCGCATCCCTATTAGGAAGGCGCCAACACTTGCTCTTGATCCTCATGTCGCTCTCCCCTCCCTCCCCTCCCTCTGCCTCCCTCCCTCTGAAAACCTACCCAGCACAACTATTGACCTGGGCGGACCTATCCAGCGCGTATCAAGTCCTCAGGGCCAGCGGAGAGCCGGCAATTGCGTTTCCACGCATTTTCCGAAAAACGGGGTCCAGAAGCCCTTGCCGACGTCGCGTCACGCATTATGATGGAGATCGCGTTTCAATGGAAACGGACAGCGCATGGAGCAATTTTGAGAGCGATTGGTGCGGAAACGAGGTCGGAAGGGACCTGGTGCGTTTCCGCCTTGTCTCGGCTATTGTGGTGCCTCTGGTGCTTCTCCACCAAATTCCCCTGCTTTAGAATTCCTGAAGTGGATTACCCTGGCGGCTGCGGGGTTTTTGGAGCGCTGCGTGCGCCCATACGCTCAAATCTGCGCTTTTTCGAAACTGCGCAAGGTGCACGTATAGCGGGCACCGGCGGACTTCGGGTATTTATCGTGGGCGGAATTTGATGGTGGGGATGTTTTTGATATTCCATGCGGTGCGTGGGTTTCCCTCTCACGATTTCACGTACTGACGAATATTTTCCGAAAAAATCGATGGGCAGAGTTGAACATCAATCCAAATCCGGCGACCGAAATCTGCAAGATCTCGGATGGTTGTTGCTCCAAATATTCTCCCATGCATCCTATCTCCGTGTCCCGTGTTGCTGTGCCACTGCGCGGTAGCGTATCGCGTGCTAGCGCGTATTCCGCGGTTGCACGATTTTTGCACCCCCGCGACCATTTTAGATCTACAGATCTGCTATCAAGGATTCGGTATCACTCGCATTCTATTCCCACACGGCGATCCTGCCCGCGCGGCCGCTCGGATAGACGGATACGCTAGGCGTATATATACGGGACCTCCAGGCGCATGTGAGCACCCTCCATCCCTTCCTTCCTCCCTCCTTTTTTCCCCCCTCCCTGGTTCGGGTATGTTTCTATTCTATCATATTTTCCGGTCCTGTTCCGTTGGATGACATTCCGTGTCGCAGTGATTCATACGAACGAACGTCGCGTCCTTCACCCGTTGAATTTCGCGGCGTTCATCTGCGTGATGTTAGCACTGCATTCATTCCTGCTCATCGCACTGAATCTATGCATTCATGCATGTTTGACTCGTGCTTGCTCTCAGCACTGTGCTGAGTCACCGCATTCTGGAACCGTTCGCATTTGGAAGTACCTCTCCACATTGGAGCTACTGGTACCTCTGCCTCGCTATCTCATGTTTTCGTTTTCATTTTCATTTTCATTTTCTCTGTCTATTCACTCTCGGTTCCGTTCATTTCCCAACTGCTTTACTTGCCTCGGGGCTTGCTCGCTGCAATGCCTTTCCTATTTTAGGGGTTTCATCTGATTCATCGAAACCAGTTTGCTTCACGTCTGATTCCAATCCAATTTGGTTCCGAAGTACTTGCTTCGGGCTTATTCTGCGGCTCACATGACCTTCACTGTCTGCTCAATTTCTTCCGCTCACTTGACCTCGGTCTCGGCACTCCATGTGGCGCCGTTTCAACTGTCTTCAATCTGGTTTCGTTCATCGGACCCAGTTTGCTTCGCCTCTGCTTCCAATTTACATTGGACGTGCATGCTTCAGCCTCTGCTCACTGCAATCCCTCTCCTATTTTCGAGTTCAATCTGTTTGGATTCATCGAGATTGGAAACCTGTCCTTTAGCTCCAAAGCGCATGCTTCAGGCTCTGCACGTTGCAAGTTCCTCTGCGGCTTCCCTCAATGTCGAATCCAATTGCATTCTTGCTGAAATTCCGGGTTGGATTTCAACGAAACTCCGGGTTGGATTCCATCGCAACTCCGGATTGAATTTCATTTGTCGAAACCGTGTCAATGTATGCAGGGGTCGCGCTTTGCTTTGCCTACAATCTCTTATCTCTCTCCGGGATACTTGCTAATTTCGCTCTACTTCTCGCTAATTGGCGAATTTCTCTCTACTCAAGTCGCATTTTCTCGGGTTACGTTGTATTCAATCCAATTAGATTGGATTGTCTCTTGTATCCGTTTGCCTGCTTGCTTTGCTAGCGGAATGGAGGACTGGAAGGCTCGCATCACTACTCGCACTGGCCACTCGGCAGTCGCATATCGAGGTAAGTTTCATCCATGTTCAAAGTCAAGTCCCGACTGACATAGTTTTCCTTACCCGCAGGTCTCGCCTCGAACCAACGCGACGCGATTCTCGTCTCGTCTCGATCACCGCCCTTCTCATCTCATCGCCGCCATTCTCATCTCCATCTCGATCACCGCGATTCCCATCTCATCTCCATCACCGCCATTCGCTTCCGCCTCGCCCCAAATCGAATCGACGCGACCCCGGCAGCAAACGCGGCGCCAATCGACGCATGTAACCCCAGCGACGCCGTCGACTTGAAATGCCGCCGAGTGCGACGTCGACTTGAAATGCCGCCTTGAAACGGCGCCGCACGCGGGTAGGAACGCAAAGGCATTCAGGTGAGCCAATTCCGGTACCAAAAGCGGGCTTTTACTCACCCCTTCGCACGTCTCGATTCGACTTCACGCTCCCGGCGAATTGGACGCGATTCGGCGGGCGCGGGAATGCGAAGGCCACGGCGGAGGTGCAGCGAATGCGAAAAGAGTGCAGTGCAGGAGCATTCGGTCCCGCCGACCGACTTGACGCGACACAAACGGCGCGCGCGACGCGGAACGGCGGGTGCGACGCGCGGCACTCGGTGTCCGCAGATGGGGAAGGGATTTGGGCGGCGGACGACGGGGAGCAGGTCGACGCAGGTAACGCCAGCGACGTCGACTTGAGATGCCGCCGAGTGCGACTCGAGTTGAAATTATGGCGCCGATCGTCCGCCCGCAATGCGCATGCTGATGGGAATTCAAAGCCATTCAGGTGAGTTGATTTCGGTGCGAAAAGCGCTTTTACTCACCTGTTCGCAGGTCTCGACTCGACTTCACGCTCCCGGCGAATTGGACGCGATTCGGCGCGCACGGGAACGCGACTCGCTCGATGCGAAGAACACAGCGGAGGAGGGCTCGGTCTGCCACCAACGGACTGGACGCGACACAAACGGCGCGCGCGACTCGGGATGACGGGTGCCAGTCGCGGCACTCAGTGTCCACGGAGGCGGATGGGATTCCGGCAGCGGACGCGCTCTCTGGAGACCCGCGGACCGACTGGACCCGGCACGGGATGTGCTCGTCGCTGCCTGCTGCGATTGGGGCCGAGTTGGCGCAGAGGGTGGGCGCAGAGGAGTTGGGAGTTGCGGGAAGGAGAGGGGCCGACCGAGGGCGACGAGTCCGGTGGGGCATATGCCCGCGCTCGACTTGCAGCGTCGTGGACGCGCCCGCACTTGACTTGCACGCTAAGCCGCGCACGCACAATGCGCGACGAATGCGCCGGCGGCTCTGGGTGCGCGGCACGGGGCAGTGCTGTCGCGGGATTGAGGGCGCGGAATGCGGGACGGCGGCGGCGTAGCGGTACGATAGCGGAGTGCTGGACCTAGTCGTCTGTAAGTCGTCGTCTGTAGATTGAAAGTTCGCGGTGGAGTGCGCCTTACGCGATGGGCTCTGAGTGAAGCTCGTAAGCAGTCGAGAGGAAACGACGGTGGCCACGCACCGTCACCGTGTCGCCAGCGGAATCTGGTCACGGGCGCAGAGAAGGGCGGATAAAGGCGGGCATTGAGTCGAGTAGGTGCAGCGCAGAGGAGAGGCGGGCGTTTACAGGGACGGCTGAGTGACGCAGGGTGTCGGGGCGCTGTAGATGAGAGCGAGCTCGATTAGTCACAGGCGGTGCTTGTGATCGCACTTTCCTTAATGGGACCTTGATCTTCTACCGACAGTGCCTCGTCCACTGCCTCCTTAAAAGCGCACCGTTTCCCACAACATCCACATTCCTGCCAATGTCTTATCCTGGAAACTCTCAGCCCCCGCCGCCGAATTCCGCATACGTGCGTTCTTACTGCTTGGAAGCTAGTACATCTCTGTCTCAAAGTCTGATCTGAATCTAGCCCGGGGGATATCCAGCTCCTCAAGGAGTACGCTGTGTAGTTTACTCCTTGGCGATGACTGACTTCTTGTCTACTGTAGGCTCCCTATCATGTATGTACCATCTTTCTTTCGTATGACCCCATTGTGAATCCTCATAGCCTTCCGCCGCCGCTTATCCGCCACCTGGTGGCCACCCGGGCTATGTATGTATGTTCACCGGTTTCAGCTTCCACCCGCTTCCGTTGACCCGAATCAGGCACCTGACTATCTTCCCCAGGACGGATATCCCGCTGCACCAGTAATGCCAGCAGGCGGTTCGTACCCATTGCCGCTCTCTATGTTTGCGTACGCCTAGGATTATCACAATCATATGTCATTATTTCTTTGTATATGATTTATATGCACATATGCGACCGTCGAGATTGATAAGTATGAACCACAGAGTTGTTAGAACTCAGCCTCCTCCGATTTCCAGTGTCCATCTCCGGTCCACGATGGACAATATTATTCTTGAGCAATTTGCGATATTTAAACGGCACATATATAGACTGATCTTTCGTTGAAATACAGCGTAACAGCAGTACGTCCTCGAATCCCAAGATTACCATACCCCAAGTAGAAGCTTCCAGCACGAAAATCTTTGGCACTAGCCAGGCGGAGGTTTACTGGTGGCTGACATTGGACAATCCTTACCCGTCATTTATTGCCCTTGTAAATAGTCGTGCGCCAACCTTGCTCTTACCACCATGTCGTCCACAGACAAACAAAATATTGCGATTATCGGTGGCGGACCAGGCGGGCTCCGAGTCTCTATGGCTGCAATTCTGCAGAAGGCAGGATTCAGTCAAGCTATGTATGTTTACTGTGTACGAACACGACACACGCAACCACCTGGATTCTGGGCAGCTGTCTCGACCTGCACGTCGAGTCTTGTATGGTATCGCTGCAATGCAAGCTGCGGGACGGAGAAACAGTTCCGCGCTGCCGCGTCGAGTTCTGAGGGCGAATCCACTGGCGTCCCACGGGCCACAGTGCACCACGACCATCGTCGTCGTCGTGCCGCTCGCCGATCTCGACAATTTCATGCGCAACTCGTATGCACTACACAGCGGGAGCAGATGGACTTCAGTTCAGGACCGTTCGTTCAGGTGGGATTTATTTCCCTATCTGCAAGTTGAACCATGATGGCTGTGCTGGCTGACACATCACACAGTTGAACTTGCTCGCCAACGCGCTCGGCCGGCATCTGCACGGATCACCCTCCCCTACGAAACAAGAAAACTCGCTCTGGAAAGGGTTTCGTGTGGTTCGCGAGGTTTTCGTGTGCTTCCCGAGGGTGAATCGCAGCCCGGAAAAAAATCTTGCGAGGACAATTCTTCTGATCGCGGAGATGAAAAATCGCCTTTGGCGGAGTTTGAACGTGCCGGGAAAAAAAAGGAGAAATTTCATAGGTGCCCGCTCCCACGTTCATTAAGATGTACCCACGGTAATTAATCAGACCGGCCCTGAATTGAACGCGCAAAGGCACTGTAGGTGTTGTAGTAAACTTCTAATGAACATTAAAGTGGTCACGAAAAAGTTATATTGATTATCGGTGAATTACTGATACAAAAAGGTGGCTACGGCAGCGGAATTTAGAAGAATGGGTAGCTCTGGAATACCAGGTTCTCAGCGGACGTAGAATCTCGCCCGCGATGCCCGAAAGAGCGGTTAATGGTTGAAAATGGATGTTGTTGGGATGGAAATAGATGCGGAGAACACGCACCTTTGCCAAAGATCAAGTCGCAATCACGGGAATGGTGTGAGGAATAGGGAAAAAGTGATCAAAGCTGTGAAAATGGTCTGAAAAACGACCAGGACTTACCCTGCCGTTTTTGAGAGCAGAACAAGAACATGTTCTCTCAGGGGAACTCGAAAACTCGAATTTTGATGGAGGTTTACCGGGGCGCCATACAAGACAGCAACAGGATCTGTGAATCAGTAGGAACAAGAGACATCAATTATTCGCGTGGTGCAGGTGGGTTTACGGAACCTCGGAAACCGAGATTATGTTGCCCTCTGGCGGGGGATCTCCGATAGTAAAGCAATGCGAATGAGATCAAGATGCAGAAAAGGTGACAGCTCACCTGGGATGCTCGGCGGAAGAATATATATATATAGTAATTGACATTGCCTCTGCACGGCAGTTGCAGAGTGCGCTGGTCGCACCGCAGCACGCCAGATTGAAAGAGTCCGCCGTGTTGGCCTCCGGCGGCAAAAAAGTTTTGAAAAAAGGGGTTCAAAAAACATCAAAACAGAATAAAATTGATGCGCACCGGCAAAAAAAATCCTTGCTCGCGGGAAGTCGATACATATAGTAATCGATGTTGTCGGCGCGGAGCGCAGGGATAGGGGAACCCGCCGGCTGGGCTCGCTAGCTTGAAGGCTTAGCGGGGGGTTGGCCTCCGGCGGCAAAACTTCTGGAAAATTGGGCTTCGAAGCCGTAAAAACAGGGGATAAAAATAGGCACGCACCTGCAATAAAACCTTGCTCGCGGGACGTCGAAACATATAGTAATCGAAGTGGCCGCCGCTTCGCGGCGGCTCGCACAGTGCGAGAACGTGGACCAGGGCGAGCGGTGAATCCAGCGAGTTGCCATTGTAGCGAGATGTTGGCCTCCGGCGGCAAAATGTCCGAAAAAATGGTGTCAGCATAGTCGCAGAATGGAATTCTAAATGGGGATGCACTTGCAAATTTTCCCTGCTAGCAGCTCGCGAGACGTCAATAGATATCGTAAAAGACACCGCCGCCGCTGCGCGGCGGCTCCGGCGGGCAGGTGACGTGAACAGAGCGAGCCAGCAGTTCGGGGAATCGCAGGACCAGCGAGAGGTTGGCCTCCGGCGGCAAAAGGTCTGAAAAAAAAACCTTGAAATAGCCGTCAAAATCGAGGAAAATTGAGCACGCACGGTAATTTGCATCTCCCTCCTGTGGCGTTTATACGACACGTTGCCGACCCTGTGCAGCGGCCCAGCGGTTCATTGAGCGCAAATCCAGGTGTATATAGAGCATGTGTTGCCCAGCGCGATTTCTCGCAGAAAGCTGGAAGTGGGAGGAAGGAGGTGGTGGTGGTGCGGAGGAAAGAGGGATGGGCGGCTCGCGGACGCCTAGGCAACCAGATACGCGAACACTAACTTACGTTAGGCTCAAAAATGTGAGAAATTGATCAGAACATTTGGCGAGGGGACAAAATTGATCGGCCACCGCTTCGCAGTGGGCCGGGACACGATAAGGGAAGTAAACGATGTAAAATGAACCTATTTATGCTCGCCGTAAAATTATTTTGAACAAAAATACGTTGAGCCGCTGGCGCAAATTCAAGTTTTCAAAATCAACTTGAACTTGAGCATCGACCAAAGGTGTCACCGGGGCGTGCATGGAAAAAAATTGAGCTGTCTGATGGGAAGAGCTTCGACCGCACTCGGGCCGCCAGGAAAGAAGACGGCAGTGCCAAATCTTAGCTGTTAAATTATCGGCATCCCATTCGGGCCGTGAAAAAGGTTGATCAGCACAGGGCCATGGGCAGAAAATTATTGCCCCAACGAGTCAGGAATTCGCGGGGTAAGTAGACACACCAGGTAATAGTATGAGGGCATATCAGTGCCGATGCGTGCAGAAACGGTGTCAGAATTGCCCTATCCCCATTGGGATTTTCAACCGAGCTTGAAATATTTCGTGAAAATTCGGCGGCGGAAGAAGGCGTGAGACCGAAGGAATTCATGTGACGACTCAGTCTCCGGAGACTCGGTAAGCGCTGCCACAGCCACAAAATTCTCACTTTTGCGGTGGAAGCGGAGAGAAAGCATTTGATGATGTGTTTCTCAAACACGCGCAAATTCTACTCATCCATCGCATCCCTATTAGGAAGGCGCCAACACTTGCTCTTGATCTCCATGTCGCTTTCACCTCCCTCCCCTCCCTCTGCCTCCCTCCCTCTGAAAGCTTACCCAGCGCAAGTATTGACTCGGGCGGACCTATCCAGCGCGTATCAAGTCCTCAGGGCCAGCGGAACGCCGGCAATTGCGTTTCCACGCATTTTCCGAAAAACGGGGTCCAGAAGCCCTTGCCGACGTCGCATCACGCATTATGATGGGGATCGCGTTTCAATGGAAACGGACAGCGCATGGAGCAAATTAGGGAGCGATTGGTGCGGAAATGAGGTCGGAAGGGACCTGGTGCGTTTCCGCCTTGTCTCGGCTATTGTGGTGCCTCTGGGGTTTCTCCACCAAATTTCCCCGCTTTAGAATTCCTGAAGTGGATCGCCCCTACGTTCGCGGAGTTTTGGAGCGCTGCATGCACCTCATACGTTCAAATCTGCCCTTCTTTCGAAAATGCGCACGGTGCGCATATAGCGGGCACCGGCGGACTTCGGGTATTTCTGATGAGCAAAATATGATGGTGGGAATGTTTCTGATATCCCGTGCGGTGCGTGGGTTTTGCTCGCACGTTTCCATGCGCTAACAAATATTTTCACATTCCGCTCTCTGCTGCCACGCCTTCCTGTACCTCCCCTACCCTTCTTCTGCAAAGTTGCATATCACAAAGGCGTATAGGAATTTTAATCTCAATTTTAATGGCCTCCACGCGCAGCTGAAGACACAATTCGAGTCCGAAAAAATCGATGCCAGAGTTGAACATCAATCCAAATCCGGTGACCGAAATCTTCAAGATCTCGGCTAATCGGTGCACCAAATATTCTCCCATGCATCCTATCTCCGCGTCCCGTGTTGCTGTGCGGCTGCGCGGTAGCGTATCGCGTGCTAGCGCGTATTCCGTGGTTGCACGATTTTTGCACCCCACAATAATCCCAGATCCCTTGTAGATCTGGTGGGAATGATTTGTTGTCACTCGCATTCCATTCCCACACGGCGATCCTGCCCGCGCGGGCCGCTCGGATAGACGGATACGCTAGGCGTATATATACGGGACCTCCAGGCGCATGTGAGCACCCTCCCTCCCTTCCTCCCTCCCTCCTTTTTTTCCCCCCCCTGCCTGGTTCGGGTATGTTTCTATTCTATCATATTTTCCGGTCCTGTTCCGTTGGATGACATTCCGTGTCGCCGTGATTCATATGAACGAACGTCGCGTCTTTCACCCGTTGAATTTCGCGGCGTTCATTTGTATGATGTTGTCTTTGCATGCATTCCTGCTCATCGCACTGAATCTATACATTCATGCATGTTTGACTTGTGCTTGCTCTCAGCACTGTGCTGAGTCACTGCATTCTGGAACTGTTCGCATGTTGGAGGTATCTCTTCCCATTGGAGGTACCTCTGCCTCGCTATCTCATGTTTTCATTTTCATTTTCATTTTCATTCCCATTTTCTCTGCCCATTGACTCTTGATTCTCTCACATTCGCTTCCCAACTGCTTTGCTTTGCCTGGGGGGTTTCCCGTTGCAATTCTTCTTCGATGCTTCGCGTTTGGTTCCAATCTGGCTCCGAACTGGTTGCTTCGACTCTGCCCGTTGCAAGTCCTCTGAACTCGAATCTCTCCTCAACTAATTCCCCCTTACTTGACCTCGTTTTTATTCTGACTCGGTCTGTGCACTCTATGTGCTGTTTCGATCCCTCGTTGATTTTCGGGGTTCAATCTCGAAACCAGTTTGCCTCGCCTCTAACTGCAATTTGGATTGGACGTGCATGCATCAGCGTTGCAGTTCTCCTGCGGCTGCATTTGAACTTGAATGTCTTCTCAATTCTTTCCCGCTCACTTGACCTTGCCTTCCCTTTATTTGACTCGGTCCTCGGTCTCGGACTCTCGGCACCCCATGGCCATACGGGGCCGCTTCAATTGCCTTCTTTTCTTGTTAAAATTCCGAGTTCAGTCTTGCTTAAGTTCCGCGTTCATTTTGATTCCGATTCATCGAAATCTACATTACCTCGCGCTTGGACTTGTCTCGCGCTTGGTTACAATCTCTGCTTCCGGGTCGTGCTCGCAAATACGCTCGCTCGGAGTTCTCTCCCTGCTTCTCGCGAATTTCCCTCTACTTCTCGCTACTTCTCGCCGATTTCCCTCTACTCAAGTCGCATTTTCTCGGGTTACGTTGTATTCAATCCAAATCCAATTGGATTGAATTGTATCTTGTATCTCTTTTGCTTGCTTGCCTACGTTGCATCGCGTTCCTCCCACAAGCACTCACACTCGCACTCACACTCGCATATCTAGGTGAGTTTCATCTCTATTCTCATTCTGCTATTGAGTCCCGACTGACATAGTTTTCGTTACCGTTACCTGCAGGTCTCGCCTCGAACCGACACGACGCGATTCCCATCTCATCTCCAACCCCCCGCGATTCTCATCTCCATCTCCATCGCCGCGATTCTCATCTCCATCTCCATCGCCGCGATTCTCATCCGCCTCGCCCAAAATCGAATCGACGCGACCCCGGCAGAAAACGCTGCCCGTCAATCGACGCATGTAACCCCAGCGACGCCGTCGACTTGAAATGCCACCTTGAAACGGCGCCGCACGCCGCTGGAATTCAAAGCCATTCCGGTGCGTTGATTTCAGTAGCAAATGCACGCTTTTACACACCCGTTGGCAGGACTCGACTTAACTTCACGGCTCCGCGAATTAGACGCGATTCGGCGCGCACGGGAATGCGAAGGACGCAGTGGAGGCGCAGCGGATGCGAAAAAGGCGCAGTGCAGGAACATTCGGTCCCGCCGACCGACTTGACGCGACACAAACGGCGCGCGCGACTCGGAACGGCGGGTGCGACGGGCGCGACTCGGTGGATACGGAGGCGGAGGGGATTTGGGCGGCGGTCGACGCAGGTAACGCTAACGACGTCGACTTGAAATGCCGCCGAGGGCGACTCGAGTTGAAATTATGGCGCCGATCGTCCGCCCGCAATGCGCATGCTGGTGGGAATTCAAAGCCATTCAGGTGAGTTGATTCCGGTACGAAATGCGCGCTTTTACTTACCCGTTCGTAGGTCTCGGTTCGACTTCACAGCTCCGCGAATTGAACGCGATTCGGCGCGCGTGGGAACACGCCTCGCTCGATGCGAAGGACACGGCGCAGGCGCAGCGGATGCGAAAAGGGCGCAGTGCAGGAGCATTCGGTCCCGCCGACCGACTCGACGCGACACATACGGCGCATGCGACGCGGAAAGACGGCTGCGACGGGCGCGACTCGGCGTATATGGCGGCGGAGGGAATTTCGGCAGCGGACGCGCTCACTGGAGACCCGCCGACCGACTAGACCCGGCACGGGACGTGCTCGTCGCTGCCTGCTGCGATTGGGGCCGAGTTGGCGCAGAGGGTGGGCGGAGAGGAGTTGGGAGTTGCGGGAAGGAGAGGGGCAGACCGAGGGCGACGAGTCCGGTGGGGTATATGCCTGCGCTCGACTTGCGGCGGCGTGGATAGGTCTGCACTCAACTTGCACGAAATGCTCGGCCGCTTGCGAGCCGCGCACGCACAATGCGCGACGAATGCGCCGGCAGCTCTGGGTGCGCGGCACGGGGCAGTGCTACGGCGGGATTGAGGGTGCGGGATGCGGGACGGCGGCGGCGTAGCGGTAGGATAGCGGGCTCTAGCTCCGAGTCTTATGTAGATTGTGGGGTTCGCGGTCGAGTGCGCCTTACGCGATGGGCTGTGAGAGAAGCTCGTAAGCAGTCGAGAGGAAACGACGGTGGCCACGCACCCTCACCGTGTCGCCGGCGGAGTCTGGTCACGGGCGCAGAGAAGAGCGAATAAAGGCGGGCGTTGAGGCGTCGGGCGTTGAGGAGAGAGGCGGGCGCGTTTACAGTGACGGCTGAGTGACGCAGGGTGTCGGGGCGCTGTAGATGAGAGAGAGCTCGATTAGTCACAGGCGGTGCTTGTGATCGCACCTTCCATAACGGGACCTTGATCTTCTACCAACACTGCCTCGTCCACTGCCTCCCTAAAAAGCGCACCGTTTCCCACTACATCCACATTCCTGCCAATGTCTTACTATCCCGGAAACTCGCAGCCCCCGCCGCCCAACCCCGCATATGTGCGTTCTTACTGCTTGGACGCTACGTCTCGAAGTCGGATTTGATTCTAGCCCGGTGGATATCCAGCTCCCCAAGGAGTACATTTTGTAGTTGATGGCCTGGCGATAACTGACTTTTCATGGGTTGCAGGCACCATAGTATGTGTGTACCATCTTTCGTTTTAATGACCCTATCTTTAATCCTCGCAGCCTCCCGCCGCCGCTTATCCGCCACCTGGTGGCCACCCATGCTATGTATGTGTACTGGTTTTACATTTCAGCCGCTTCTTAACCTGAATCAGGCACCTCACTATCTTCCCCAGGACGGATATCCCGCTCCACCAGTAATGCACCAGGCGGTTCGTACCCATTGACACTCTCTGCGTTCGCGTAAGTACACCTAGGATTCTCACAGTCATATGGTATTTCTTTGTATATGATTTTAATTATATACACATATGCAAGCGTCGAGACTGCTATGAACTCCAGGGTTATTAGAACTCAGCCTCCTCCGATTTCCAGTGTGCCTCTCCGGTCCACGAGGGACAATCCTGAGCAATTTGCGATGTTTGAACGGTACATAGTTGCGATATTTAAACGGCACATAGACTGATCTTTCGTTGAACACAGCGTAACAGCAGTACGTCCTCGATTGCCGAGCCCAAAGTTGAGTCTTCCAGCACGAAAATCTTTGGCAATAGCCAGGCGGAGGTTTACTGGTGGGTTGACAATCCTTACCGCGGTGCGCAACATCATTTATTGCCCTCGTAAATAATCGGGCTCCAACGTGCTCTTACCACAATGTCGTCCCAAGACAACCCGAGTATTGCGATTATCGGTGGCGGACCAGGCGGGCTCCGAGTCTCTATGGCTGCAGTCCTCCACAAGGCCGGATTCAGTCAGACTATGTTTACTGTGTACGAACACGACACGGATCTCGACGCACACAACCTTCTGGGCAGCTGTCTCGACCTGCACGTCGAGTCTGGTATGGTATCGCTGCAATGCAAGCTGCGGGACGGAGAAGCAGTTCCGCGCTGCCGCGTCGCGTTCTCGACAAGTTCCTGCGGAACTCGTACTATGTACTACACACCGGGAGCAGATGGACTTCAGTGGAGGACCGTTCGTTCAGGTGGGATCCATTTCCCTATCTGCAAGTTGAACCATGCTGGCTGACACATCACACAGTTGAACTCGATCGCCAACGCGCTCGGCCGGCAGCTGCACGGATCACCCTCCCCTGCGAAACAAGAAAACTCGCTCTGGAAAGGTTTTCGTGTGGTTCGCGAGGTTTTCGTGTGGTTCGCGAGGTTTTCGTGTGGTTCCCGAGGGTGAATTGCACCCAGGAAAATAAATCCTGTGAGGACAAGTTTTCTGATCGCGGAGATGAAAAATCGCCTTTGGCGGAGTTTGAACGTGCCGGGAAAAAAAACGAGAAATTTCATAGGTGCCCGCTCCCACGTTCATTAAGATGTACCCACGGTAATTAATCAGACCGGCCCTGAATTGAATGCGCCGTTGTATTAAACTTGAGAACAGATCTAATGAACATGAAAGCGGTCACAAAAAAGTTGTATTGATTATCGGTGAATTACTGATACAAAAAGGTGGCTACGGCAGCGGAATTTAGACGGATGGATACACTGACTCAGAAAAAATATTGGATCACGTGAAATCCTGAAAAGATTGACATTGTGCTCGAAGTACAGCAGCTTTTGAACCGGTTTTTTATGCTCAAATGGTAGTAGAGGGAATGTAGTATATACATATAAAACATGGAACGGACACTCGAAGAACCTCGTGTTCTATGTGTGGTTTAGAGGTGCCAGGTGATCCAATTATTAATCTCTTTTTGATGGTTTCAAAGAATTCAAGCCAGAAAAAGCCCGGAGTGTGGGAATAAATTATTACAGCTCACCACACGTTAATAGTGACCTGCACCTCCCATACCCTGCGCATTTTGGGCCCTTAATTGGGCAGACCATTGAATGATGAACCAATAGATTATTGATGGATGTGTTCTCACTCATCCTTCAATAACAGCAAAGAATCTCTGTAATTCTTGGGAAATGGGCTGACACCACGTACCATACACTTGATAGGATCACAAATATCATTAATAATGCTCTTACGGGGTGAATTGAGCCATCTGGGATGCACATCAATGCCTTTAGAATCAAGCCAACCCTCTGCATGGTTGAACTGATGCTTTGAACTGCCTTGAATCACCATCCTAGAGGAAGCTGATGATCCAAAAGTCCATAATATGGTGGTTTCCGATGCCTAGAATTTGTTTGGGAAGGATACCGGCATAGATGAAACAGTTCGTGATGCCTTGGATAAGAATGAAAGTTTTCAACACGCGCCTGGTAATACACCCCCAGAGTTTCATGCTCCCCTCGCCATACTTAATTATTTTTCTGGTATACATGGGGTTGTTTAGGCCCCCTTTACTCCTCTGACCCCACCTCTAGCCATCAAAGTGAAACATATTGAGATGGGAATCATCAGAAAATATTACTGTGTGCCAATCCTCTTCTCGCCAATAACAATGGTGTTCCACCTTGTCATTTCGCTTTCCCTGGTGACCTGGGGTGGATGGATATGCAGATTGACTTACCTATGACTGAATATGTGCTTTTTGAGGGAGTTCCAGACACTATCTGCTTGTACACAAGAAAATAATTCCTACTGTAAGTCTCATGCACGCCTGGGATCACCCGAAAAAAGTCTCTGTAACCCTGTGAAGGCAACCTTATTGTCCAGTTTATGAACTAAATTCCTCTTTGGTGTTGTTAAGCTGCCATCATGAGCTGGAATGTGCCAGCCATCCATCCTAGATACCATGGAGGGTGGCATGTTCTGTTATTATGCATTCCCCCAGTTTGACATCTCCACGCCCTTTGGTGCTGCTATAGTGGCCTTCTGAGTATCAGAACTGTTGGAAATTTTCAAAAGGAAGTTGTGTGTGAAGTCCTAAGGCAGTGTGTCCCGGTGTTGTGGTGGTTTGAGAGGAAAAACTTGATTATTTCCAAATGAGGAAAAAGAATTGGATCACATGTGCGCGTAATTATGTCATCTCTCTCGAATGGCGGTGCTTCTGATCCCAACTTTTTTAGTGGTAAATAGGATGCTCTGGGGTGTCCCTGATACAGTATGGTTTTGTTCAATGAAGGTGTCCTTGTGGTGTAGCAGAGCTCCAAAGATTCTACAGTGGGTGATCCAATATTTTTTCTGAGTCAGTGTAAGAACTGGAAAAGCGGGTTTTCGGTGTACATTGAATGTTGCCCGAGATGCCCGAAGGAGCCCTTAGTGCTGGAAATTAGCGCGCTTTGCGGGTTTGGGATTGAAATAGCCAGATTTCAACCACAGACCTCGGCCAAAGGACATCACATTGGCTACTGGGAATCAATTCTCACCGGAATCCAAGAAAGTCAAACTTAGGGTGAAATCATGGCAACCGATTTTTGCCGGGGCTGAGAAACATCAAAAGAAGGCGAGGACGCTTGTGCTTACCTCGTTTCGCTGGGAGTGCGAAATAATGAGAAGAATGCGCGGAAATGCATTGAAATCTAGATACAAAATGCGAAATGAGGTGGGGAAGACCAATTTCGAATTGTCAGGAACAGCACTTACCGGGGGGTGCCTGCAGGTGGGTTTGCGGGAACTTCAAAGCAAAATTCGGATCTGCGGGGGTGGTTACGTACATCACTTGCGGGAAAATGAAGTTGTAGTGGGGTGTTGGCCTCTGGCGGCAAAAGTTCTCAAAAAAAGGCTTCAAGAAAGCATCAAAACAGAATAAAATCGAGCCACACCTGCAATTTTTCCCCGCTCGCGGGAGGTCTATATATATAGTAATCGGCTTCGCGGTGTGCAAAATGACAGAGACCTTGGGGTGGATACGGCGATTTGCAGTAGTACTGAGGTGTTGGCCTCCAGCAACAAAACATCTGAAAAGGCCTTCAGATAGCCGTCATAAAATCGGAGAAAAGGGAACACGCATCTGATATTTGTTCCTGCTCGCGGGATGTCCATATGTACAATAATTGACGTGGCCGCCGCTACGCGGCGGCGGCTGGCGAGGATGACATAACCGTTGTTCCGGATACGCCACCTGGAAGGCTTAGCAGGGGTTGGCCTCCGGCGGCAAATTTTCTGAAAAATTGGGCTTCGGAGTCGTCAGAACTGGGGAAAAAATAGGCACGCACCTGCAATAAAACCTTGTTCGCGGGACGTCGATACATATAGCAATTGATGTGGCCGCCGCTTCGCGGCGGCTCCCGCAGTGCGAGAACGTGGACCAGGGCGAGCGGTGAATCCGGCGAGTTGCCATTGTAGCGAGATGTTGGCCTCCGGCGGCAAAATGTCCGAAAAGATGGTGTCAGCATAGTCGCAGAATGGAATTCTAAATGTGGATGCACCTGCAAATTTTCCCTGCTAGCAGCTCGCGAGACGTCAATAGATATCGTAAAAGACACCGCCGCCGCTACGCGGTGGCTCCGGCAGGCAGGTGACGTGAAACAGAGCGAGCCAGTAGTTCGGGGAATCGCAGGACCAGCGAGAGGTTGGCCTCCGGCGGCAAAAGGTCTGTAAAAAAGGGTGTCAGCATGTGCGCAAAAACGGAGTTCTAAATGGGGATGCAGCTGAAAAATTGTCCCTGGTCGCGCGACGGCGATATGTATTGTCACCGCCGCCGCTGCGCGGCGGCTAGGGCGGGCAGGCGACGCGAAAGAGGTTGAGCGACGAATTCGGTGAATTGAGCGAGGAATTCGGTGAATTGCAGGTGCAATGAGGGGTTGGCCTCTGGCGGCAAAAGTCCTGAAAAAAAGGCCTTTTAATGGCCATGAAAATTGAGCACGCACGGTAAGTTGCATCTCCCTCCTGTGGCGTTTACACGACACATTGTCGCCCCTGCGCAGTGGCCCGGCGCTTCATTGAGCGCAAATCCAGGGATGTATAGATTGTGTGTTGCCCAGCGTGATTTCTCGCAGAAAGCTGGAAGTGGGAGGAAGGAGGTGGTGGTGGTGCGGAAGAAAGAGAGATGGGAGGCTCGCGGACGCCTAGGCAACCAAATACGCGACCACTAACTTACGTCAGGCTGAAAAATGTGAGAAATTGATCACAACATTTGCCGGGGGGACAAAATTGATCGGCCAGGGCTTCGCACTGGCCCGGGACACGATAAGGGAAGTAAACAATGTAAAATGAACCTATTTATGCACGCCGTGGAATTAATTTGAAAAAAAAATACCTTGAGCCTCTGGTGCAAATTCAAGTTTTCAAAATCAACTTAAAATTGAGCATCGAGCGAAGGTGTCACCGGGGCGTGCATGGAAAAAACATTGATTGCCTGATGCGAAGAGCCTCGACCGCACTCGGACCGCCAGGAAAGAAGACGGCAGCCCCAAATCTTGGCCATCGAATTGTCGGCATCCCATTTGGGCCGTGAAAAAGGTTGATCAGCATGGGGCCATAGGCAGAAAAATATTGCCGCAACGAGTCAGAAATTAAAATTAACGGGGTAAGTAGACACACCAGGGCTGAGGGCATATCAGTGCCGATGCGTGCAGAAAAGGTGTCACAATTGCCCTATCCCCATTGGGATTTTCAACCGAACTTGAAATATTTCGTGAAAATTCGGCGGCGGAAGAAGGCGTGAGGCAAAGGGAATGCATGTGACAACTGAGCCTCCGGAGACTCGGTAAGCGCTGCCACAGCCACAAAATTCTCATTTTTGTGGTGGAAAAGCATTTGATGATGTGGTTCTCAAACACGCGCAAATTCCACTCATCCATCGCATCCCTATTAGGAAGGCGCCAACACTTGCTCTTGATCCTCATGTCGCTCTCACCTCCCTCCCCTCCCTCTGCCTCCCTCCCTCTGAAAACGTACCCAGCGCAACTATTGACCCGGGCGGACCTATGCAGCGCGTATCAAGTCCTCAGGGCCAGCGGAACGCCGGCAAATGCGTTTCCACGCATTTTCCGAAAAACGGGGTCCAGAAGCCCTTGCCGACGTCGCATCACGCATTATGATGGGGATCGCGTTTCAATGGAAACGGACAGCGCATGGAGTAAATTTGGGAGCGATTGGTGCGGAAATGAGGTCGGAAGGGACCTGGTGCGTTTCCGCCTTGTCTCGGCTATTGTGGTGCCTCTGGGGCTTCTCCACCAAATTTTCCCTGCTTTAGAATTTCACAAGTGGATCACCCTTACGCTCGCGGAGTTCTGGAGGGCTGCATGCACCTCATACGTTCAAATCTGCGCTTTTTTCGAAAATGCGCACGGTGCGCATATAGCGGGCACCGGCAGACTTCGGGTATTTATCGTGGGCGGAATTTGATGGTGGGAATGTTTTTGATATCCCGTGCGGTGCGTGGGTTTCCCTCTCACGATTTCACGTACTGACGAATATTTTCACATTCTGCCCTCCGCTGCCACCCATTCCTGTACCTCCCCTACCCTTCGTCTGCAAATTTGCATATCAAAGGTGCGTATAGGTAGTTTAATCCCAATTTTAATTGCCGTTTCGCGCAGCTGAAGACTCAATTCGAATCCGAAAAAATCGATGGCAGAGTTGAACATCCATCCGAATCCGGTGACCGAGACCTTCAAGATCTCGGCTAATCGTTGCTCCAGATATCCTACCATGCATCCTATCTACGCGTCCCGTGTTGCTGTGCGACTGCGCGGTAGCGTATCGCGTGCTAGCGCGTATTCCGTGTTCGCACCACCTTTGCACCCCGCGACCATTCAGATCTCCAGATCTGCTATTAAGGATTTGGTATCACTCGCATCGTATTCCCACACGGCAATTTTTGCCCGTGCGACTGCACGGGTACACGGATACACTAGGCGTATATATACGGGACCTCCAGGCGCATGTGAGCACCCTCCCTCCCTTCCTCCCTCCCTCCTTTTTTCCCCTTCCTGGTTCGGGTATGTTTCAATTATCTCTTCTCGTTTTCCCTTATCGCTCCATTGCATGCATCTCGTGTCGTCATGATTCATATCGGTGAATGTCGCGTCCTTCACCCGTTGAATTTCGCGGCGTTCATCTGCGTGATGTTAGCACTGCATTCATTCCTGCTCATCGCACTGAATCTATACATTCATGCATGTTCGACTCCTTTTCGCTTTCAGCGCTGTGCTGAGCCACTGCATTCTGGAACCGTTCGCATGTTGGAGGTACCTCTCCGTTTGGAGGTACTGGTACCTCTGCCTCGCTATCTCATGTTTTCATTTTCATTTTTCATTTTCTCTGCCCATTCACTCTCGGTTCCGTTCATTTCCCAACTGCTTTGCTAGGTTTGCCCGTTGCAATTCCTCTGCGGCTCGTTTCGATGAGTCGAAACCAGTTTGCTTCGCGCTTGGTTCCAATGTGGTTCCGAACTGGTTGCTTCGGACTCTGCCCGTTGCAAGTCCTATGAACTCGAATCTCTGCTCAACTATTTCCCGCTTCCTTGACCTCGTTTTTATTCTGACTCCGTCTCCGCACTCTATGTGCTGTTTCGATCCCTTGTTGATTTTCGGGGTTCAATCTCGAAACCAGTTTGCCTCGCCTCTAACTGCAATTTAGATTGGACGTGCATGCATCAGCGTTGCAGTTCTCCTGCGGCTGCATTTGAACTTGAATGTCTGCTCCATCTCTTCCCGCTCACTTGACCTCGTTTTGATTTCGACTCGGTCTCGGCACTCCATGGCACTCCATGGCCCGCTTCAATTGCCTTCTCTTCTTGTTCAAATTCCGAGTTCAGTCTTGCTTGAGTTCCGAGTTCAGTCTTGCTTGAGTTCCGAGTTCAGTCTTGCTTAAGTTCCGAGTTCAGTCTTGCTTAAGTTCCGAGTTCATTTTGATTCCGATTCATCGAAATCTACATTACCTGCCTCGCACTTGGTTGCAATCTCTGCTTCCGGGTCGTGCTCGCAAATACGGAGCGCTCGGAGTTCTCTCCCTGCTTCTCGCCGATTTCCCTCTACTCAAGTCGCATTTTCTCGGTTTACGTTGTATTCAATCCAAATCCAATTAGATTGGATTGTCTCTTATATCGTTTGCTTGCTTGCTTACGTTGCTTCGAGTTCCTCCAACTCGCACCCAGCACTCACACTCGCATATCCAGGTGAGTTTCATCTCATCTCTATTCTCATTCTGATATTGAATAAGACCCGACTGACATAGTTTTGTACGCGCAGGTCTCGCCTCGAACCGACACGACGCGATTCCCATCTCATCTCCAACCCCCGCGATTCTCATCTCCATCTCCAACCCCCGCGATTCCCATCTCATCTCCATCGCCGCCCTTCTCATCCGCCTCGCCCCAAATCGAATCGACGCGATCCCACCAGAAAACGCTGCCCGCCAATCGACGCATGTAACCCAGCGACGCCGTCGACTTGAAACGCCGCCTTGAAACGGCGCCGCACGCCTGTAGGAATTCAAACGCATTCAGGTGAGCTACTAATCCCGGTACGAAATGCGAGCTTTTACTCACCCGTTCGTAGGTCTCGACCTGATTTCACGGCTCCGCGAATTGGACGCGATTCGGCGGGCGCGGGAATGCGCAGGACACGGCGGAGGCGCAGCGGAGGCGAAAAAGGTGCAGTGCAGGAGCATTCGGTCCCGCCGACCGACTTGACGCGACACATACGGCGCATGCGACGCGCAACGGCGGGTGCGAGTGGCGCGACTCGGCGTACACGGAGGCGGAGGGGATTTGGGCGGCGGACGACGGGGAGAAGGTCGACGCATGTAACTCAGCGACGCCGTCGACTTGAGATGCCGCCGAGGGCGACTCGAGTTGAAATTATGGCGCCGATCGTCCGCCCGCAATGCGCATGCTGGTGGGAATTCAAAGCCATTCAGGTGAGTTGATTCCGGTACGGAATGCGCGCTTTAACTCAGCTGTTTGCAGGTCTCGATTCGACTTCACGCTCCGGGCGGATTGGACGCGATTCGGCGCGCACGGGAACGCGCCTCGGTCGATGCGAAGGACACGGCGGAGGAGGGCTCGGTCTGCCGCCAACGGACTTGACGCGACACAAACGGCGCGCACGACTCGAACGGCGGGTGCGAGTCGCGCGACTCGGTGGATATGGAGGCGGAGGGGATTTGGGCAGCGGATGCGCTCACTGGAGTCTCGCGGAACGACCGGACTCGGCACGAGATGTGCTCGTCGCTCCCTGCTGCGATTCGGACCGAGTTGGCGCAGAGGGTGGGTGGAGAGGAGTTGGGAGTTGCGGGAAGGAGAGGGGCAGACCGAGGGCGACGAGTCCGGCGGGGTATATGCCCGCGCTCGACTTGCAGCAGCATGGATACGCCCGCGCTCGACTTGCGGCGGCGGGGATACGCCCGCATTTGACTTGCACGGAATGCGCGGCTCGCAAGCCGCGCACGCACAAGGCGCCGGCTGCTGTGGGTGCGCGGCACGGGGCAGTGTTGTGGCGGGATCGAGGGTGCGGGATGCGGGACGGCGGCTGCGTAGCGGTAGAATAGCGGAGTGCTGGACCTAGTCGTCTGTAAGTCGTCGTCTGTAGATTGAAAGTTCGCGGTGGAGTGCGCCTTACGCGATGGGCTATGAGTGAAGCTCGTAAGCAGTCGAGAGGAAATGACGGTGGCCACGCACCGTCACCGTGTCGCCGGCGTAGTCTGGTCACGGGCGCAGAGCAGGGCGGAGAAAGGCGGGCATTGAGACGAGTGGGCGCAGTACAGACGAGAGGCGGGCGTTTACAATGACGGCTGAGTGACGCAGGGTGTCGGGGCGCCGTAGATGAGAGAGAGCTCGATTAGTCACAGGCGGTGCTTGTGATCGCACTTTCCATAACGGGACCTTGATCTTCTACCAACACTGCCTCGTCCACTGCCTCCTTTAAAAGCGCACGGTTTCCCACTACATCCACATTCTCCTCCCAATGTCTTACTATTCTGGAAACTCGCGGCCCCTGCCACCGAATTCCGCATACGTACGCTCTTACTGCTTGGACGCTAGGTCTCGAAGTCTGATTTGATTCTAGTCGGGTGGATATCCAGCTGAGTCCCCAAGGAGTACGTTGTGTTTAAAGACCCCATTCTGAATCCTCATAGCCATCCGCCGCCGCTTATCCCCCACCTGTGCCCGCCGCTGGAGGCGACCCGGGCTATGTATGCGTACTGGTTTTTCATTTCCCCCCCTTTTAACCCGAATCAGGCACCTCACTATCTTCCCCAGGACGGATATCCCGCTCCACCCGTAATGCACCAGGCGGTTCGTACCCATTGCCACTCTCTACGTTTGCGTACACCTAGGATTCTCACAATCATATGTTATTTCTTTGTATATAATTTATATACACATATGCGACCATCGAGACTGCTATGAACTACAGGGTTCAAGTTGTTAGAACTCAGCCTCCTCCGATTCTCAGTGCGCCTCTCCGGTCCACGAGGGACAATCCTGAGCAATTTGCGATATTCAAACGGCACCTAGTAGACTGATCTTTCGTTAAAATACAGCAGTAAGTACATCCTCGAATCCCAAGATTCCCATACCCCAAGTAGAAGCTTCCAACAGGAAAATCTTTGGCAATAGCCAGGCGGAGGTTTACTGGTGGCTGACATTGGACAATCCTTACCGCGGTGCGCAACGTCATTTATTGGCCTCGTAAATAGTCTTTATTGCCCTCGTAAATAGTCGTGCCACTCCAACTTGCTCTTACCACCATGTCATCCACAGACGAACAAAATATTGCGATTATCGGTGGCGGACCAGGCGGGCTCCGAGTCTCTATGGCTGCAGTCCTCCACAAGGCAGGATTCAGTCAAGCTATGTTTACTGTGTACGAACGCGACACGGACACACCTCTGGGCAGCTGTCTCGACCTGCACGCCGAGTCTGGTCTGGTATCGCTGCAATGCAAGCTGCGGGACGGAGAAACAGTTCCGCGCTGCCGCGTCGAGGCCTGAGGGCGAATCCACTGGCGTCCCACGGGCCACAGTGCACCACAAACATCGTCGTCGTCGTGCCGCTCGCCGATCTCGATAGGTTCCTGCGCAACTCGTATGTACTACTACACAGCGGGAGCAGATGCGCAGACGCGCGGGATGCCCGTCACTGGTGAATGACGTCTGGTGCGATTTGTCTCCCTATCTGCAAGTTGAACCACGATGGCTGACACATCACACGGTTAAACTTGATCGCCAACGCGCTTGGCCGGCATCTGCACGGATCACCCTCCCCTGCGAAACAAGAAAACTCGCTCTGGAAAGGTTTTCGTGTGGTTCGCGAGGTTTTCGTGTGGTTCGCGAGGGTGAATTGCAGCCAGGAAAAAAATCCTGCGAGGACGATTTTTCTGATCGCGGAGATGAAAAATCCCCTTTGGCGGAGTTTGAACGTGCCGGGAAAGAAAGAGGTGCCCGCTCCCACGTTCATTAAGATGTACCCACGGTAATTAATCAGACCGGCCCTGAATTGAACGCGCCAAGGCACTGCCTGAGAGTTGGACTTGCTCTTACCACCATGTCGTCCACAGACAACCCGAGTATTGCGATTATCGGTGGCGGCCTGGCCTGGGCGGGCTCTCTATGGCTGCAATTCTGCAGAAGGCAGGATTCAGTCAGACTATGTTTACTGTGTACTACGAACACGACGCACGCAACCATCTGGGCAGCTGTCTCGACCTGCACGTCGAGTCTTGTCTGGTATCGCTGCGATGCAAGCTGCGGGACGGAGAAGCAGTTCCGCGCTGCCGCGTCGAGGCCTGAGGGCGAATCCACTGGCGTCCCACGGGCCACAGTGCACCACGACCATCGTCGTCGTCGTACCGCTCGCCGTTTCGACAAGTTCCTGCGCAACTCGTATGATGTCCATCAATTCCGCCTTTTGCAGTGACGCCCTGCATGGTATGGGCTTCGGATCCACCATTAAGAAGCTCACACACCCAATGTTCTGTCTCGCACGTCGGTCTAAGTATCCTGTCTTCGAAAGAAAGTGAGTCCTTCCTCTACCCTGTGCGCTTCTACCACCTTTCTGCCTATTTGTTTCCACACAATAACAGTACAGTTCCCAGTGAAAAATAGTCTGGGGATGCAAATTGCATGGCAAGAGTCTCGCAATTTGGAAAACTGTCTCAACAAATCTGAAAAGTGTCTCCATCTGAACATGTTCAGTGATAAGTACTCCACACTAAACAGGGCCATCGAATAACATACAAGCAGACTAAAGGGATCCCACAATAGCGTCGCCTGTCTTTTAGTCGATTACACCCCTATATACGGTATTACAATATGGCGTTGCGATGTGGTTGAACAACAGAAGCTAAATGCGGTAACTGTGGTTGGCCACAATTACATCGGTTAAACTTAGCTGTTGTAAACTCACGACTCGAATGGCAACAGTCTCCAAGGGGTCCGTATTGTTTGTTAGACGTGCCACGGTTGACGAACAATTCGGCCGAGGCGCTCCACCTGTCGCCATCGATAGACTAAATTGGGAGATTGCTCCCATCGTTCGGGAATTGGATTCGATTTTCTGGTCGCATTTTCAAATTTCAGGCTTTGACTGAACATGTATTCATGGGGGGCAAATGCATCAGTTTGAGACTTCAAAGTGGTGTGTATTCCTCAATGGAGTCATCCTCATACAAGCTGACTTCCGCGAAATCTTCTGCAAGCTGCCAGCTCCAATCCAGGGGGGGATTGACCTGCGAGTTTAACATTTACCAGCCTGTTGTAAATGTGGTCCCTCCTAGAATTTGCTAGAACGAAATTTGGCGATAAAGTGAAAATCGGAGTAGGAGTCACATGCAGTGCTTGTGTACAGCCTCTTGCCATAACGGAAGCGGTGGCGTCTTGTCTTCTACCAACACTGCCTCGTCGACCGCCTCCTTTAAAAGCGCACGGTTTCCCTCTACCTCCACATTCTCCTCCCAATGTCTTACTATCCCGGAAACTCGCAGCCCCCGCCGCCCAATCATGCCGTGCGTTCTTACTGCTTGGAAGCTAGTACGTCTCTTTCTCAAAGTCTGATTTCAATATAGCCCGGTGGATATCCAGCTCCCCAAGGAGTACGTTTTGTAGGCTACGACCTGGCGATAACTGACTTGTTTTCGATTGCAGCCGCCGTATTATGTATGTCACACATCTTTCGTTCTAATGACCCCATTTTTAATCGCCGCAGCCCTCCGCCGCCGCTTATCCGCCACCGGTGCCCGCCCCTGGTGGCCATCCAGGCTATGTATGTTCACTGGCTTGAGCTTTCACCCCCTTTTTAACCCGAATTAGGCACCTCAATATCTTCCCCAGGACGGATATCCCGCTCCTCCCATGATGCCAGCATTTCCAGGACCACCCCCACAGAGCTACTCAGATTACTCGTCACCTGGCGGATTCAACGTCCATCCATCATACCCCGCGCCTCCGTTTTCAGGCCCACCCTCAATGCCAAGTTCCGCGGCGTACATGCCAGCCGCTCCTGCCTTTCCAGCCGCGCCAGTGGAACAGCCGACCGTGTTTTACCGTGGCATCGAAATCCACAACCCCCGATACCACACCTACCCGGGCGGGCTGTCCATGGATATCTACAGCACCGAAACACGCACGACTATCCAAGCCGACATCAACGAGATCAAGAATGCGAACGAGAAGGAATGTGCGCTCCATTTTGAATTTCCTCTCTACGTTGTGAGAAACATCCCTGACGGATTTGGCAGTGATCCAAATTCTGACTCGCCTGGATGCGTTGCAAATGGAGGTCGTCGCGTACAACTTCAAGAACCCGCACAATTACAAGGTCGAGACCATAGGCGATTTCGTCAAGCGCAAGGCGACGGGCGACACGGAGTACGTTCGTTGCCTTGCGACGCTCTGACGCTTACAATGTTATGTTTTCTAGGAAAGGCCTCCTCGCACTCATTCTCGGTCCTCTGAAATACGACGCCGACCGGATTCAACATGCTAGCAGCAAAGACCGGTTCGAGTACGATTCTTCTTCTTCTCGGATATAGATATTCGCAAATATTCAATTTCCACAGAGTCTTCTGCGACGTTCTGCTCGACTTGACGCCGCACGACATCGACCTCCTTGCATACAGTTTGTACCCGGAGCAGTTGGGAAAGCCTAACGCCAACGACGGAACGCCTAACGCCAACGCCAACGACATACGGCTCGCTCGGCTTTCCAGTGACGTCGTCGGCAGGGTGGACGATAAGTATGTGAAGAAATGTGCGTATCCATTTTTATACATCCGCGTGTCCATCCGTCTGGACTTCCAACGGTCTTCCTGCACGCGATGTATTATTATCAATATCTGAACTTCTTTTCGCCCTTCAGTGTTCGAGACCAAGATCAAAGGCAAGGCGCAGCGCTCACCTGCAGTCCCGTCGGTGGTGGATGACGTCTCGTCCCTCTACAACGCCGGCGAGGGGAGGGCTGGGACCAACGAGGTGCGTTGCGTTGCGTTTCTTTTCTTTTCTATTGTTCGCGTTGCTTTCCTTTTCTTCCATCCTTCCTCTGAATCCTCCTGCCTTCGGCTGCATCTATTCATCGTTCGTTCGTTCGTTCGTTCGGCGCATGTCTCTCTATTCCTTCATATCTCTCTTCCCATATCTCTCTTTACATATTTCTGTCTTAACATTCTCTACAGACAAAGATAATCGACATCCTCGGCGACCGCCCCCAGGACCACCTAATGAAGATCTGCGAGGCGTACCCCAAGCTGCCAAAGAATACCAAGAAGCACTCGCTCTCGAAAGCTATCAAAAAAGAATTGTGTGTTTATCTCTTCTCCTTCTCCTGTCTCCCTTAGTTCAATTGTGTCTGTCTCTCCTTCTTCTTCTTCAACTGTCTCTCTCCTCCAATCAACATGTCGTTCTGATGCGTGGCGCAATGTCTACAGCAGCTCCGATATCGAGAAGGCACTTCTGTTCATTGTGGAAGGTGCGGAGAAGAGGGAGGACGCGAAATACTCGAAGCTAGACATGCAGGCGGTACGCGACGCCGAGCGGCTCGAGGCGACCATGAAGGGGGCCGGCACAAGAGACGAGTTGCTCATTATGAGGTGAGTTCCTTCTGCCATTTCGCGTTCGGTGGCCTCGGTCCTCTTGTAGTTTTCGATTCCGCTTGCGGTTCGACGACTGATGTTAAGCATTGGATGCTGACAATGGTTCTATAGGGTAATACGCGCGCATTGGTCGCGCCCGCGGATGGAGCAGATTAAAACAGCGTATAGCGTCCTATATAAGCGCACAAAGTACGAGAGGATCACGGACCACATCAAGAGCGACACCAGTGGGACGTTCCAGAGACTGCTCATTGCGTGTGTCGGGCCCGAAGTGCCCAATATATAGTGTGCGGACGCCAGAAGCGGGGAATGAAGCGCAGTGTGATGTGGTGTGTACAGTGCGTCCGGAGTAGTCAAACGTGTGTCTCATGTAACTGATTTCTTTGGTCAGCTATCCATAGCGCGAGTATCTGATTTTTGTCTAGGGGGGCATCGGCCACCAGCGTTTCACACTGTGGTTATGTTTCGCAGCAACGTAAGCGCAGGGAATTTTCCCTTCATTGACGAAGTTGATCATCGTAATGTATCAAGTACACAATCACACTCACATTCTAGTATATTCGCGTGGAACAGTTTCTGTTTCGTGGACCCTGCGTGATATTTGCTGAATATTCCACACGACTGTAATTGGCATTGTCCTTTTGTTCAACCTGGTGAAATGTAGATAAATGCTGTTTCCGTTATGCGAGTATTCATGGGAGGCAGCTGATGAGGGTCTCAAGGAATAATTTTGATACGTAGTCGATACGTGCTGTGGATCGGCTTAGGTTCGATTGTCCTCCAGACTCCTCATACCCACTTTTTGATCCTCAGATGCACAAGGCTCAAGGCAAAGTTGACGTTGCGAGGTAAATGGGCGAGTTCAAGGTGTCGGCGGAGTTCACAGCCTCGACATTGCCTGGACGAGTATTGAGCCCAGAAGTGCCTCCAACGAAAAATGAAAGGAGTACCTTGGTATTCAGGCGAGAGACGGACGTCGACGCAGAAGACGAGAGAAAGCTAGAGGCAAAAAATCAGTCTGCGTGCAAGCGATTGTCAAATATGTGTCCCAAATGTGTCCGATTTGTAGCTTGCCGCTGGGTGCCCGGTGCCGAACCGTGTTGGTCTTAAGGGCCATTATCGAGGGCACCGACGGCGCCCGACACGTTCTTCAACATGGTCGCGCTCACCGCAGGCTTCCTCATCGGCGTCAAGTTTCTCATCCCGCGACTCATGCCTGGGTGGAATTTACTCGGCGCGAGCGACTTGTTGCTGGCGAAGACGATGATCAATCTGCAAGCGGCGGCGTGCGGGCCGGAGCAGTGTGTGCGGATCCTTGAGAAGCTTGCGCCCGATGCGATCCATGGACGCGCTGGCACGCTGTACGACCTTGGTCCCTGGGAGCGGCTGGTGAATGGGTGGTATGCGTCAACCAAGCTAAATTGAAATCGCGCTAACATGACTTACGAGGAGCAGCAAAATGTGGAATAGGAGAGGGAGCATCTCGAGGATTCGCGCGCGCCGGGAGAGACGGGTGTGGAAGAACGACGCGAACGCGTCGCCCAGTTCGTTCGGCCCGCCTGCGTTGGAGAGGGAGTTGCAGTCGTAGCCGAAGCCTTTTTATATTGAGTGTAGTCAACTAGGGATGCTGAAGCATGAGAAAGACACATCAGCAAGAGCGATCACATCGAGAGTCATATTACGCAAGCCCGCGAGCACGTCGATGCGCTTGGTTTGTCCGGCGATGTCAACAAGCCAGTTGTCGCGGAGCTTCAATAGAAAAATTCTTCAGTGATATATATAGCAAGGAGGGAAGTGAACCGCGCATGAGTTCGCGGACTTGTGGCGCGCCAAACGCGGGGTTCTACCAAACGCGGGGTTCTAACACATGTTTGAGGATTTCCGTGAGCGATGTTGGGGATATACCATTATTTTCCGCTTGAGGTCACGATCAGTATCACAGCACTCTATAGCACAAAGGACCAGAAGCCCTAGATCGCGTTGTATTTCAATAAATGAGGATATGAATTATAGAAGCACACACCTCCTCCCAGCACGCTGTTCTTCATGCCCATCCGCCGAAGCCGCGGTCGCTGGTACACGTCGACGTTCTTGAGGATATGCTGCAGCGCGAAAACGCCGGAGGTGTGCAGCCGGGTCGTCTGTCGCGTCCATTCATTCAATAACCATCATCCGTTTCTCGGTCCACATTCCCACTCACACCGAACACGCCAGGGTACTTGACAGTCGGTCCAAACTGCGCGCACCAGGTGTCCATGTGCTGCGCAACGTCCTGATTTCTAGCCAGCCAATCGACTTATTAGAGAGGAAGAAGGTTGACGCGTCGAGTCAGTAATCCCCCGAGGACGAGTCCGCGACGATCTGGGCCGGCAATGTAGCGGATGGGCGAGGTGAGTCCCGCGTAGACAGACTTTGCGATCCAGAACACAGCGTAGGCAAAGGCGGTATACGCGACAAGCTTGAAGACGGGAATCATGGCGACAGATACGATATTTGCGGGTGAAATTGAGATGGCAAGGAGCAGATGCGGTGGCGTGATACTTGGTCTCAAGCCAACAATGTTCATAGAAATCAAGGCCAGCCACGAAAATCTCTGATATAATGACGGGTCAAGTCGCGTTGAAGCTTGGCTCGGAACTTGAAGCTTGCAGCTTGGTGGCAGCAGAAGGCAAGAGGTGCTTGACTTTATGTGGCTGCTCCATGCGTCCATCAACCCGACGTGATCCGATCACTTTCCCGCAAGCTCCCGATTTAAAACCGAATTAAATTTGCAGTGTTTTATGACGCCAGGTGATCGTGAACCGTTGAGGTGAAATTAGCCAAAGCACCTACGTCTGAACAACTGTAGGTTCATATCCTTTAACGACTCGTGGCCCAGCTTGTCCTCCTAGGCCTGTCCTCCGGATTTGGCTTCTGAAGTTCGATGTTGAGACGACCGCCGTATACAGTCAGCCTCAGTCCTCGATTTACGTTGGATAGATACACTTAGAATGAATGCTATACCGTAGATCCTAGATGGGTTGAAACACAGCGATATGAGACTTAGGCCCATTGGAAGGAATGCGGAGGATAATTATGAGTCATCGCTCAAATTCGGTTACTTCTCTTCCTCTTGAGCCTGGCGAAGGCTGGAACTTCATCTTTCTCGGTGATTCAAATGTTTTTTACTTCAGCGACTCGGAGATGCTTTTAGCTTCAGCAACTCAGTGATGTTGCTGATCAGGTTTCAACTTTCATGCGAATTGCGTGGTTGATATCAAAAATTAGGTTAACCCATCGGCACGCTGGAAGGACTCGCACGCGGCTCATAATCAACCTGAGCTGCGTCGGGTAGTGTATTCATTCAATTCAGAGATGATCGGCGTCTTGAGGTTACTTTTGGTCCGTCAGTATGTATCAGAAATTCTTTTTAGGGGATATAGTTACTCTTCGTGGTCGTGAAATCCATCATTGCTGCTGGACTAAGATCTCGGACAACGATCATAGTCCTCAGCTCATTCTGAAGACACCCCTGATCGACTTCAACGCAGTTCCCTTTGCTTCCCTTCACCTGTCTTCACCCCGCATGGATACGATACTCGCCGTTCGGTTGACTGCATAAGGCCGCGTCTGTCTGATCTCGTCGTCTATGGCGCTGGCAGTACCCGCATGGCCCTCTGTCTAATTTCACCGACATACCTATCTACCGGCCAGCTCTTCCGGCGACCCGCGGCGGCTCCAATTTCGCTTGAAGTCTACCCGGCCGGCAACCCGCCCGCACTTCAAACCCCACGCTGGCCGAGTCATCAGAAAGTCCCGCGCACATCGGCGGTGACGACTAGCGAACAGCAGCGACAAGCATAAATTTACGGTCGTCGCTCACCAGCAACCCCAAGCTGTTCGCTTCTCCCGTTTTGATTCAGATGAGTAAAAGAGGGTCAACATCGAACGATGGTTGGAAGCTTTCAACCTCAACGAAACTCCAGGCCAGAATAGATTGGAGTTCAGGGCTGGATAATTTTGGAACATGCTGTGACTTTTCCACCGTTGGGCGCATGCTGTGCAAGAATAGTGCGCGTACGACCTGAAGCCCCGATACACTATACACCGGCTAGTGGCGGGTTTCACGTCGTCGCGTCGGGCGGCGTCCTCGTCGGAGTCCGTCTAGGTAGCGCATGCACGTAGCCGACTCTCATTCGGCGCAAGTTGCCACCGGGTTTGACGTGGCTTTGAAGTGAAAGGTGAGAACGCCGTGCTGTGCCGGAGTGCCGGCGTGTTGAAAACTCCGTCGAAACTCCGACAGAGAGTTGAAAGAAAAGAATTCAACCTTGGTTCATGCCCTGCCTCAACGCAGCCTTTGGACTTTTCTGAGCGGTCGTGTGCGAGGGACGGCAGGGGCGCATGTGAAGTCGGCAGATAGGGCGGCGCAATGCTTGCACGACCTGATCAGTGTTGGTTGTTACGCACGCAACATTTGATTGCCGTTCCATATATAGAGGGCTGCATATGTTTCCGATTGTCCAGCCAAACACGCTCATCAACGCAGCTTTCTTTTCTTCTTCCACCACCCCGCTGTGCGTCGGCCTCGAGCTAGAATCGACTTTCCTTTTCTTTTTATTGTTCTTTCTTCTTCCTCGATTCTACACGCCATGAGGTCGCTTTCAACTCTCCTGCGTCTGGATCCGTTTGACGCCGGCCACACGCTCGTCACGTCCCCCTTCTTCTCTCCGCGTGTACTCGCTGGCATCCGGTTAGCGGTCGCATTCTACACCTTTGTCACACTGGTGTTCAGCCTGGTCTGGGGAGCTGTGGTGCAGAAAAACGCTGCGGGGTGCGTGCTTAATTCAATTAATACGCTCAATTGGGCATAAGGAATGCGGCGCTAACACGGTCTCTCTCACAGGTACTTTTCATATTTCACTCATTTAACCTACTGCGGGATCTGTGGTTACTTCATTGCTGCCGGGTTCCAGACCGCACTGTACGCGCGCCACGGGCAGAAAGCATACCCACTCCAGCGGTGGGCCAAGCCCTGGCGGTTCATGCACCTCACACTCCTGTCCACCATCACCGTGTACCGTACGTCGTTACCCAATCTCCCCTCCATATTATGATTTATCTGACCCTGATCTCTAGCGATCCTGGTATCGATTGTGTTCTGGGGTATGCTCGCAGACGCTTCAACGTTTGAGACTCGTTTTGAGGGTGTGTGGCATCCTGGCTTGATTTTGATGATTCCAGCGAATTGACGCCACGCACACAGCCTGGTCCGCCATCTCTGTGCACCTCCTCAACTCCGTCTTCGCGCTGTTCGAAATCCTCCTCACGAACACCCCCGCGTCGGCCTGGATACTTCTCGTTCCCGGGATGCTCCTGCTCATTGGCTACGTGGGCGTCGTATATATCACATATGCCACACAGGGCTTCTACGGTACGTCCATCATCCCAACTCGCCGTCGAGTCTTCCATCTGCCAACCTCCAACTCACTCACCGGCATCCACAGCATACTCCTTCATGAACCCCTCCGGCCATCCCGGCAAGACAGCACTCTACATCCTCGGCATCGGCCTCGCAGAGTGCATCCTCTTCTCCATCGTGCACGGCATCGTTCTCCTGCGTCAACGGGGCGTTGCGCGCTTCCGCCCGGCGCCACCTAAGCATGCCATCGAGACGAAATCAATCTCGTCGAGCACTGACGGGACCGCGTGGGAGGACATTAATATTCAATCCGAGATTGCATCAGAAAAAACCTCCAAGTTTGAGGTTTAAATCGTCCTACGTATCCTTCTCGGCCCACTTGGATTCTTGCGCGACACTCTTTCTTGGACTTCCGGACTCCGTACTCTGTACGAACGAACGTTTACGCTTGACGCCTGACGCTACCACTGCGTGTGTATCTCTCTTGGACCCTATAAATAGTGGGCTGTGTTGTATATTTGCGACCCGCGATGATGATGATGAACGCTCCCCTGTCCCGCACTTCGATTTCGCCCGCGCTTCTTGACGCCCATAATTCCTTTTCTCCAACTATTGTTTAATCCGTTCTTCAACCGTACTTACTATCATTTCGTTAATCCCGTAGATCTACATTTAATTTAATCATTGCGGCCGCGGTGTGTCCGTCCCCCGTAACCAGCGCACGATCAAAATGAGTAGATAGATGGATAGCTGTTGACGCAAGACCAGCAAACTTGTTCGATGGGAGTAATCGATGGTCGACGTGAGTGATCTTATGACATTGTTCTTCCTTCAATGGGCGGCGACTATCTGTGCGAGTGATGATTTGTCGGCTCTGCACACAGAACGAAGGCAGGCAGTGCCTCAGGTGCAAGCGCGAGCTGACTCGGCTCGATCGTCGAGTTTCGGGATCCGTCCCCACTCTTGCCCCCGGATCGGCCCTCAGTAGGCTTGGCTACGCGTCCTCGTTCGTCCAGTGACTCTGGGGTTGTTGTTGCAAGAGTACCGTATTCCTCCTCGACATCTTCGTGGTCGCCTTGCGGAGATGAATTAGCATCCTTGTTGACATTATTCCTAACTGCAGCGGACTTTATCGAATGGACGTCAATGGGTAAGTGAGTAAGTGAAGTCATGACTGACCCATAACTGAACCATGGAATATGCGTCAAGCTCTGGAGGTTTAATCAGGCTCAGTTGACAAACGTATTGAAATTCAAATAAAACCACGCACCGCAGAAGGGCCGCGATTCTCACACCAACCGAACATTGGCAACATGAAACCTGTACAGTGGGAATTGCACACCCGAAAAAATACACAATGTTGGCGCGGAGTAACGATGAATAAAGTGCTATTTTTGACTCCTTTCACTCCTTTCGGAAAATTTGAACTGTAGACTGGAAGGTTTTGAGAATCGCAGATCCGAACAGGGTCCCTTCGTAAACAGCCGCTGGAATGAGGTGAACAAACAGTTACGCCAGACATGGAGTCGTAACACCTGGGACCCAGAGAGCCCACTCAATTCCAGCGTGGATAGCTGGACAGACCGGTAGGGGTAGGCGCACGGCACTAGCGATTACAGCTGCACGTTGTGCGTGGTTGTATATCAAGATTCAGAAGAAGCCGACGATGGACCCAATGAACAATAATAAATTAAAGGCCGCTATCTGTTCTCGTCTTGAATCCGCCATTTATCAAGTTCAAGAGGCACATACCCGTTTAGAACACCCGTGCAGAGCACACACACGCAACTGCATGACAATCTCGACACTCCACAATAAAACTGCGCCGACGACGCGTGTAACCGGATCTATCACTAGGCACCTGCAGGCAGGGCAAAATTTGAGTTGGAAAAATGCAAGAGGGGCTCATACTTGCAGACTGTTCGATTTGATTCCAGGTTTCGAAAACGTGTATTTGAACCACATCGAACAACAACACGGCGATGCTGTAGTATCGTATTTACAGCCAGATGTCAGATGATGCATACGGATACAGGATTTTCTGAACCCAGAAGAATATGGCTTTGCTGAAGCAGAGCCGTTGTGACTGTTGTATCAGTTGATGTACGTTCTCTCGGACAACCCGTGGCATCGAACCCAGATGTAACGTAGCTGCATAATTTCGATCAGCATTCGAAGGAATACAGCAGCCGCGAAACTCACCTCATCTTCCAACGTCACAACTGAAATGAGGGTGGCCTCAGGATCTGCACCTCTGTCATAAAATCTATCTCACAGTAATCATGAAGATTCCAGGTAAACGCCGCGACTGGCATCTTTCATCAGTAAATCCCATCGGGAGAAAGTATCCTGGAAGGCGTACGGACGACGTGGAGGGGAATAAGGTTCCCAATGACGAGTGGAACGTATTTGTCGGTATCTTGTGAGGACATTAGACAGTAGGAATAGTGGGGCCCTCACATACACCCTAAGTTTATGCTGCGCCAGGAAAACAGATCCGGAATTCCGGTGGGTGCGGTAGGTAGCAACAGTTCCCTCCTCTTATTGACAGACGCCGCTCGCATGATACAGTACGCCGGTAGGATGCCGACCTTTGAATCCTTCTAAACCTACCGAGATTGGCCTCCAATGTCTTGAGACGGTTCGGTTGAATGGGAGGCTGAGATACAAGCCAATCACAACGGAAAGACAGAAATTTCCACTGTTTCGATTTTATTTTCTTTCAGCGTGACATCTGAGAGACTAGCGAACGACACCGTTCTCTGACGTCTGTTCTGTGTTTCAGCGGCGCGGCATCACCATGTTTTTCTGTTAAATCTGTCGAACAGAAGATCCAACAAGTTCTTGTCACAACGGTGGGTCCTCCTTCAACCTTGGGACACTGCCTTCAATCTCGCTCGATGTCCAAGAACTCGAACACTAAGTCCCGTGGGGATCCATCAGTAGACTAGCGGCGGCGATGAAATCAATTCAGAGGTCTTAACAGGTCTTAACCCAAACCCGAAGATGATTCAACTTCAAGGCTTCAGAATTCTTTTGACTACACAATATGTAATATATACACGCTCCCAGGAAATTACACATGGGCAACAACGAAAGCGCTAGCAGCCGGCGCGTCCTGGTCGTAGTTGAGATGCTGCGCGGCGCCTCCCGAGCCGGTGCAGATGATATCTGGGGTACACAGAATCAGGATGGTTGAATGCTACGAGATGCGGAGACATACCGCCGGTGTGGCAGAAGGAAGAGACCTTAGCCGCCGGAACGGTTCCCACAGGGGGCAAAGTCGAACGCCCGACGCGGTCCGGGTCACCGAAGACCACGACTAAGATGATCAGTATGAGAGAAAGAATTTGCGTGGTCGAGGCGAATGACATACCGGCAGCGATGCGCGCAGTGACGGCGGCGGTGAGACGCTCGGCTGCATTGTGCACGAGCTGCGCACCCTGGCTGTAGCCGCTGATCACGATCTTGGTGCTAGGGCACTTGGACGCTGCAGTGTTAATGAGATTGAACAACGTTGTGCTCCCAGCAGGGTCCCCGCCCTCGAGGTAACCTGTTCGACGTATGGGTTAATTCTGTACAGCTCATTTATGTGAATGCCTTACCGAGGACGGAAGCACTGTAATCGACACCCTGGGCGGCGATCCCAGCCGTACCAAGTGCAGCACGCAGGTCTGCAATGAGGGGCGGCCCGATTCTTGCGCCGACATTTCCGTCTTCGTTGGTTCCGCGTGCGAAGATGAACTAGAAGTGGCGGTCAGCTGATGACTTCTTTCCGAGCTGCCCGAAGACTCACGGTCACCGGCTTGCAAGCTTCAGGAAACAACACTCAGTCAGTATACATTCAGCGCTGCACAATTCACACTCGTACCTCCCGCAAGCTCGTTCTCGGTGTCGCTGGCAGCGAAGGCGGTAAGATCGGGCAGAGGGAACGCCGGAATCTCGGGCACGATTGGCGCTGACTTAGGCGCAGCGATTGCCGCCGCCGATGCGAGCGAGACCCAGAGCAGAGACGTGAACACAGCAGCGGACTTCATGGTGGTATCTGCACGGGGGAGGCTACTGGGGAGAGCTCCTGAGGACAAACGTGCGGCAGAGCCTGATACTTATAGCCCGTCGTCTTCTCCGTGTGTGCATTTCCGACGCTCGCCGAGGGATGACATGATGACCAGTCAGACCACATGGACAGTCGTTCGATATCAGAGTAAATCTATTTCTAGCGGCACCCACTGTTGAGAGCCGACTTCTTGCAAAATCACGGTTTGCTTGATCGTATGGATGCGAGGCCAGATCCGGGAACGTTTCTGGTCGTCGCATGCTACAGACACACTGTTCCGAAATTCGGCCCCTTGGAGAATTCACAGCTGTTTATTTCCAGTCGTGTGATGTGGTTAAAACATGGAGCGCAGAAAGGCGGAGGACAGCTGACCATTGCAAACGTCAAAATCGCTTGGCGATCCGTCAAGTGGAAGTCGGAGGCCGTTGGAGGAGGACCCCGGATAATAGGCGGGAAGGCCTGATGCCAATCCTGACGATTTTGGGCGATTTTTTGCCCAAGGCCTGGTCAAAATCCTGACGAAAATGGCCAAAATGGCCGCTAGGCCTGGTTCGAATCCTGACGAAATTGCGCCAGCGGCCGGAAACCTTTGCCAAGAGAACTTTTGCCGGCCAAATTGGGCCACATTTGATGGGGAAATAAAATTGATGGCCGGATTTCGGCCAAATGGGGCTGGGAGGCCTGTTCAAATCCTGACGAATTTGCCAAAATCAATCCTGACGTTTTAGTGGGAAAAAAATCAGGCCTTTTCACCTATTATCCGGGGTCCTGTTGGAGGATGTCTGAGGACCAGCGACGCAGCGACGCTTAACTATCCTGCCGACTGCCGGTTGGTGCTACATCTTCAATTTTTCTCCGTGGCTCCGCGAATCAGGCACGAATAAAGAAAAATTGTCCGTCCGTCTTGGTGTCTTCGACACTTGTTAACGTCGCGTCAGGGGAATGATTTAGTTAGCGCATTTATTATATACTTAATAATGGCCTACGCACGAAATCCGTTTACTATCCTGCTTTGCTTGCCCGATCTGTGTGACTTGGGAGTTGGTCCAGACTCGGTTCTCGCTTCGACGGCTTCGTAACTCATACCGCGTAATTACGGGTCTGCGCACCCAATCTTGAGCGGAGGCGTTCCTGTATACGTGATCAACCACCTCGCGCATGGTCGTTCGGCCCAAGGACATCCGCCTGTGCGTACTTGGAATGGCGGCCATGGCTGTACAGGAAGAGGAGCGTTCGGATGATTGCCGGTTTAGTAGCCGGTCCATCATTATGTAATTTTCAACCTCAATTTTTCTTTTCAGGATATTCTAGGTATGGCTGCGGTGATCAAGGCCAACTGTATGAAAGAGCCTAGGCTCGGCTCATTCCCGACAATTCAGACTTGCATGCAGAATTTCCCACCCAAATATTGAACACATTCAAATCCCAGCGTCCGGAACCCATTGACGATCCTATCCAGTATTTGTGGCAAGTACTTACTGAACATGTTTCCCATTACAATTGTTGTGGAAGCAAAATGTCCATTAAACGCTCGGTAGCAGCAGAATGGTTTGAGTCAAAGATCAGTTTTGTAAAACACGAAGTTCAAGCTTCAACTGGCGCGTATATCGTACGGTCTTTTTTTTCGCACCTCAAAATTTCAAAAAAAAAAAAAACTCCGATATTTGGTCTGACTAGGGAGACTAATCGTACGGTATACGAATCAGATTACACGTCCTTATGGAGGAACCAACTACATCTTCAATGGGCTCAGAATTTTGGCCATCCCGCTGCTACTATTAACTTCGCATTTCGGGTCCCGTTTCCAAGCGTTGGTCTTTTCATCAAGATACCAGCATCCCGGACCCGATCCTGAAGTCACCAGCGGACATGTGTGGCCCACCGACTCAACGGCGTCATTCCGTTGAGGTTGGGTCCACTCTCCCTCGTCACGACCGTCGAAGTCGGAAGTGAAACCACCAAGGATCGCCTTGGCCAGCCGCTCGGCGGTGAAAGTACCGTCGGCAGCTGCAGGCGTCGTGTCGACGATGTCCTGGTGGGCAAGTATGAATGCGGGATGGTGGACGGAGAAACTGAACGGCTTTACCGGGAGCGCCGCGTTGGATTTATTCCTCCCCTGAATGTTGTCCAACTCCTCCAGAAATGCGGCAGCTACCACATCGTTTCCGATCTGAACGAATTGGATGCCCAGTTGACGATGATAATGAGATCGGTTATTTAGTACCCCGATTCCAGAATATATTATGTATTTGAACGATAGAGAGGACGAGATTCAGATAAGGCTGACATCGGCCTGTTATGCAAGTATGACGCTTTTCAGCCATTCGACTACATATTCCCGCTACGTTCGCACTTTGTTTCTTTTCTCCAGCCCTCACCGTGCGGAGACCAACATCCGGGGCTGCCTGCAGGCATCCGGGGCGGACATTTGTGACCAAAAACGTTCCTAAGTCTGCGGGCATGATGGCCCGTACTTCGAGGCTTGCCCTCCTTCTCGCCCTGGGCATCGAAGTCGGCTATGAACCCACCGAGAATCGCCTTGACTAGGTCATCCATGGCAAGGGTCCCGTCGGGTCGGGCCGGCGTCGTGTCGAAGATGTCCTAGCGAGCAGGAGGTAAGAATCATGGTTCAGGCTGGGACGAGAGGCAAGGACTTGCGGGAAGTCTTTTAGATCCTTTACCTATTTTTTGAATGGTGTCCAACTCCTCGAGGAATTTCGTCGCCTTCTCATCTGTACCTATTTGGATGAATTGGATTCCTAGCTGACGGTGGTTTTGTCCACAGGGGCATTTGAAAGTGGCGCATTGGAGATCTTGCAAGGTCTGGGCCGCGTGGAGGATGGTGTAGAGGAGCAGGTCGATATCATCTGTTGTAGTGGAGATCAAATTGAGTTACCGATGACAAAGATAGTACTCGCCTGCTGTTCCGTCGGTGATTAAGATATAGTTTCTGGGCTTGGTGCGCGCCAGTTCCTTGTTGTAATCCTCGAGGCGCTTTTCTAAATCTGATGAAGAAGAGTAAGCCTTTCCCCTTTCTCGAATGTCCTGCTTGATCTTTGCTATTTCTCCTTCCACTCGTTGCTTATCTGGAAGGAGGTGACGTAGGTCGTCGAGGTATGGTTTCAGCTGGTTCCACAGAGTCCTTCCTGTCGGAGTTGTACCACCGGGTCCCCCGCGCTTGTCAAGTGCATTTTCAACACTTTGAGCGGTCTATACAACGGTGGTGTTCAGCCTGGGCGCGAGAATCAAGTCCAGCCACTCACTGTGCATCTAGTGGGGTCTTGCATTGCCGACTCAATAAAGAAGAGATCGATTCCGTCGCGATCCACATCTGTGATGTAGGGAGCCAACTGGCTGACGGCACCCCTGAGCTAAGTCATAGCTGTTTGAAAAGCCGATATGATATTGCGAAGTCGGAACTTGCCTGATCCCAGCGACTGGTGTGATGCTCTTTCGGTGGAAAGTAACCCTTGCAGTCACACTGCATAGACCCTGATTTGTCAATTCCAATGTATAAGTCGCAGCTCTGCAGACAGGGCTTTAATAGCCCACTGTAACGAATCATGTAAATGAGTCGATGCCTGGTGCACAGGGGCTACTTACATTTGGCCCTGGACCGGTGTATCAGCATAGCCTGGCGGAGGATTAGACCCGTCTGAGCTGTCGTAGTCGCGCTTGATTTTGGACATTATAAGAGTGGAGGTTCAACGTGGAGTCAGAAGAGGAGCACTCTCCCCGCGCTATTTATGCCAAGCGGTTGGGTGGCGCAGTTCCAGAACATTACTGTCAAGGGTACACTTAACAAGGTAGCGGTGCAGCCTAATGGACCCACGGTTTGGCCACACTAATAATAAGGAATCAATTACTGTGGCCACAATCAAAATGCTCGCTTACGCATAAGAATAAGGCAAACCCCTAGTCGCCGGTAGCAGCTGTTGTATTGGCTCACGCCTATCAATGGCGATGTGGCCACTGATGTACGGCCGAGTCAACCTACCCTTAAAAATAGAAGGCAAGGATGATTCGCGAGGGACCCACGTTTACAAGGTAAGGAACAAGGGAGTGCCCAGGCGCATAGCCTTCGAGCTGTGAAGATCTGGGATTAGAATCAGTTAACTGCGAAATGACAAAACAAGGGAAATGACGCCGTTGTGGTTCAAATGACTCCTAGACGAGGTAAGAAAACAAGGCAGTGGTTTAGTTGTTGTAGTCAGGCGCATATCAATGAAGGTGTGGGTCGAATTCAACTTGCTTCGTTGACCTCATCATAGCACGCCATTGATAATGAAGCCATGCGGACGAACTTTTGCTAAGTATCGAATCACCGACTAAACAGTCAATCGGGGGAGAAAATGTTACTGAGCAGTCGACACGTTTCCTAAAACATCCGCTGGGGAAAGTCCTTCATACATACTTCTAGTTGAATTGACATACATAATATTCCCCCAAGGCCAAGGTAGGAAACCATGGTCGGTCACAAGAAGCTCCTGAATTCCGGGATCCGCGCTATCGCTTCCTCAATGTTGGCGCGCCACATATCCTGCGCCTCCTCACAGCAGTCGGGCCACTGAGAGCCATCGCGGGCAAAAATAACATCCAGCCGTCGCAATGAGCGCAGCGAGTGCCCGAAACGCTGTGCCAGCGCGGGGCGCTCGCCCTTCCAGACGCGACATTAGCCATCGGAAGTGTTCTGGTGCGGCTGGGAGGCGTTGCGGTGTACTAATTGCATCGTTGAAATAGCATCGTGGAGGACGGCGTTCCATGCGTCGATGTATTTGACCTAGGATTTTATGGTGATTAAGAAAAGTTGAGAGAGCGGTGTAACCGTACCCAGGGTAGGACGAGATGTGCGGGTAGCATGGCAACGACCTCCGCAAGAGGCAGATCAAACGTGAATTCTGCCGCCTCGTAGACCAGGAACGGATAATCGTGCTTTGCTGCATATGCCAGAACTTCTGCGGCATGTTGTGGAAGGACATCCCTGGAAGGATGTAATTTAAATGCCACAGTGTCGAATTGAAGCGCCATTCGAGCGTAGATGTCAACCCACCTCATAGGTATTCGACATATGTTCATTGTAGAAAAGACCTGATACTTCTCCGCAGCCTCCGCCAACGACGCGAGATCAGAAAAGGTAATATCGTCCAGTGCAGGGTGCCGGCGCGGATAGATGTATTGGAAGAGAAGTTCTAGTGTGGAGGATTCAGACAGCGGGACCATCTCTCTATTAGTTGAAATCTCCGGCGGAGGAAATCCTTCTGTGTTCGTTTCAAGATTGGGACGGTGGATGCCAAAAAGGACGTTATCTGACGACCGAAAGACCACGTCCGCATTGGGAGAGTTGACTGTGGCACGGCTGGATTACCCGCTTAATTCAGTCAAGGAACACAGTGCTCACATAACTTGGGAATATTGGGGGCTCATTTCGATTCGGGGCAAAAAGAAGAGAGAAAAACAAAGAAAGATTGATCGAGCATCACGCACCGCCACTGCTGACGGCATGGATGCGCTCACGTGAGGAGACTCTCCCTTTGAAGTACGCGTTTTTGACGCGTCTTCTCGTTTTCTCCGTAGCCTAAACACATGATTTACCGTTCGTTTGATCCTTCGCGCTACAGACTACAGTGTGCAGCAGTTAGCCGAAGTTCAACTTTGGAGTGGCGAATCAACCTATCAACCAACCCAACGTGGTCAACTGTCGCAAATGTGGCGAATTTGTGGCGGAGAGGATGCCTCGTGGTGTGCCGAAGTCGTATAAAATGGAAGTCTTTTTGAATTTGAAGATCATTCCTGGGTTATTCCCAGTATGGCCCCAACAGCTAGCATACTGACATTCACCAGCAGCCAGACCACTTGTGGCGATGGTCACCGGCTCACGCTGAAGGGGATGCCGACGTCCACCCTGCCTAAAGACTGTCCGGCCGGGATGACTTGGCGTTCAAGCGCCTCCGGGACGTACACCTACCCCAACGAATCCAAGACACTCGAGTGGCCGCGAGGTGGCGTGAGTATGACGGACGACCGGTGGGTGCAAAGTATTTATACAGACTGTACAGGACGACCGTTGAGACTCTGCCACTCAGATTTCCGTTGGGCAATTTAGGCAAGTACTTCAAGTGGAAAGTCATAGAGAACAACCAGTCGAGGCTTGAAGCAGATGTGGGTGTTGAATAATTGAGAATTTTCCGATCTGAACGAATTGGATGCCCAGTTGACGATGAGTTTTCTTGCGGGCACTGCACGTGAAGTTGACACAGTTGAGATCTTGCAACGTCTGTGCCGCATGGAGGATGGTATAGCGGAGCAGCTTTGTATCGTCTGGGAAGAGGTGGGTGAGAACACAGAAAGAACGTCAACGATTCGTGTACCTGCCTCCCCGTCGGTAATGATAATATAGTTTCTGGGCTTGGTGAGCTCGGAATGTGTCTTCAATCTCATCCGTGCTGATTTGAAGTGCGATGTAAAGAGCTTCCCAAGAAGGGTCTCCTCCATCCTCTTCTTCTTGGGTATATGCTCTCGTAAATCTTTCAGGTATGGCTCCAGTTGGTTCCACAAAGTGCTTCCCAATGGAGTTTTCCCAGACGGTCTCATGCGCAGAAGTTCGGTTTCACTGGGGGTTGCAGAGTGCCTGAAATTCCCGGAATAAAGTCACCACTAATCATACTGAATTTCACCGAAAAACGACTGAAATTTCAGGGCCAAATGATGAATTCCATGCACCCGAGAGTCAGGTAGAAAAGTAAAGATTCCATACCCTCAGTTCAGCATATTTTTGCTTGAATGTCAGCTCTTTTTGTGTTGAAGGTACGTGATTGACGACTAAATTCACGTTCAAACAGACTGATTTTCATGCCAAAAATACAGAGAAAACCAGTTCATTTCATTGTGAATTTACATAGGTACATAGGTAAGTATTAACTCTTGTGCCGCTTGCGATCCAGCACTTGCTTTCGAATGGTTCTTCAGATGAACAAGGCACAGTTTACTGTACCTGGTAAACATGGCGTCAGCTGAAAGGAATTGGATTACTAGTCCAAGAACAAAGACTCACCTGGGTAAGTTCATTGAGCTACCAAGTCATCATTAAAAAGAACCGAAACCAGCAACATACCGGTCCTTGAATATATATCCAGGGAGAAATCCAATCAAGGTCAGAAATGTCGGGTATAGAGAGAGGTACGACACACCGTATTTTGCATGCTGTACTCAAGCCACCCGCCATGTCTAGACCCTCATAATGAAATGGACGAGGCCACCCACGAGAGCGATCAGGTTAGGGGTGTGTGGCGGCGAAGGTGCTCAGAGGTGGTGGTTGGAGGAAGAGGGAGGATGGGTCACAACGTCACTGGTGCTGCAAATATATACAGACCATGACGTCATTACTCCACTCTGCTCCAATCCATGTCCCAATCGTTCCCTCGCCTCGTCCCGCCCTTCGTGTATACCGCCGTTCCCGTCCATATCATGGGCGCCGCAGAGGATGTGGTGGATAGAGTGCTGTACAAGTTTGAGCCGTCTTCTGTAAATTCACTGTATATTGGCCTGAATATGTTCAGGATGATTCATCCTGAAATTTCACCCAGTTGAACTTCGAGAAAATTGAATACATTAATGACCAGGTACCTGAAAACATTTCCATCATGTTTCATGATGACTTGTGGAAGTCAGGTAGTCGTTTGGGGAATTTCAGGGGGTTTACCGACCTCAGTGTTTCAACGTCGTTTGTGGTCTGTACTCTGTCGTTGAGAATAGAGTCAGGCGTAAAAGCCTCTCACTCGACAGTTTGTGGCCGCTTGCGCTTCGAGGGTGATGAAGAAGACTTCGATTCCATCGGCATCTGCCTCTGTGGCGTACGGCGCTAACTCCTTGACGGCCCGCCCGAGCTAAATCATAGAAATCAAAGCGGAGAGGGCATTGCAGGGCCCTGACCAACCTGGGCCCAGCGACCGAGTCGCCCAGTGACCGTTGGGTCATTTCCCTCACAGTCGGCCCCCATAGACGCCGATTTATTGATCCCGATGTACAAGTCGCACTTCGGGAGACATTTCTTATACGGTTCCCTGTCCACATGTCGTGTCAATTGCTGGAGGTCGTAGGGCAGAGGGACAACATACAGTTCGTAGTCGATGGTTCCCGGAGGTGATGACGGTTTCGAAGAGGACCCGTCGTAGTCTGGGGGAGGTTTGTCGCCGTAATCAAGCTGTTTATCTGACATGCTCAGTTTGGATATTGCGAGCAGGAACTGTCGGTATCAATGGAGTCGGGGAGGAAGAAACAAATTCAATCCACGGTATTTATACCACTTAGATAGGTGGCGGCGAGATTCCAGAATATTCCTGCCGTGAGGTAACAACAAGGTAGCGGTGCAACATGATGCGCCCACGAGTTGGCCACACTAATTATAAGGGATCAATCACAGTGGCCAAAATCAAAATGCTCGCTTACGCACAAGAATAAGGCAGGGTACTCTTATTTACTCTCTTACGCCGTTTTGACCAGGACAGCGTGTCATGATTTCGGGCTCACCACTGAGACGACCATAAAAAAGCATGTTCTACACATTCGTTAGTACTGATATGCACAGACTCCAAGCTTCCACTGCGAAGGTCTGAAGATTCGATCAGTGAACTGTAAAATAATAAACAAGGACAAGGCGAGCCGACGCTTCGCTCCGGCATTGGGAAGTAGTTGGAAGATGGGCAAAGAATATGATATTCGGACAGAGCACTTATGTGGGCTACGTCCGGCAAGGAAAATCATGCGAGACATTTGCAGCTAGTGGCAAAGAATGGGTGATACTCGTCAAGGATGAAGGCCAGCCAGCAAGCTGAAATGCGCTCTGAAACAGCTTCGTGAATGAACATTGGTCGACCTGAGTTTTGTGAACGAAACCACCAGAGATCTCAATTGCAAATAACCATGGCATAAACGGGAAGAATTGACAACCAGGACCAAAAAATACGAGAGTGAACAGCATGCAGACAGTCTTGATTATTGATCGTATTCCAGCAGTTTGAGCATTTTTTGAGAGAATTGCACGAGGACAGGGAGAGCGTGAAAGCAGGTCTCAGGTTAGCGGTGGGATTCTGAATCTTTCCCCGCCGTTTATATTCGTAGCGGGCTTGCGCGTGTCCATACGTGGTCATACGTGGCCGCAGTTCGGGCGCACTTCTGGCTGCGCCGCAGTGAGAACATGAATGATGCTTTAGGAAAATTCAACAGCTTTCAAATGCGGTTGAAATTGCCATGCTTTGCCACAGACTACGGGCGTCGTCACTGGGTCAGATGATCGGTGCTGTAGATCGATTTGGATTTCTGACTGGGTTGACGGCGTCATGGAACCCACCCTTAAGTAAGTATGAAGAAAGCGAGGATATTCAAAGCAGACATTACACGAGTGGGGAAAGGATGGATGGGGCATTAGAAATGTCCTGTACAGAATATAGGAATCGGCACTGGGTTTCACAGGTAAATGGGCGGCGTATCCTCCGAAATTAACAGCTTTCCAACGAATCCGACCATTAATGGGAAAGACACGTAGCAAGCACTTTCGCCCGTACAGGAGGAAGGGGATATCATTTGATGGAGCTATGACGGCGGCTTCGCGGCAAGGAACAGCTTTTGCAGAGCCGCAACGGGTACTGGATTGAAAGAGGAGAGATTGGAATGGAAGTGGATCCTGAAGCACAGCTGTCCAAATAAGCTTCAACAAACGAGCCAGTAAAGATTAAGAGAACGGATAATATCGGCACCGGCATGGTGTAATGATTCTGGTGCCAACTCCCGAGTTGGTTCAAGGCGGCAGGTTCCGGAATTACCCGGGGTATTACCGGTGACCATCCCCGTATGACCTTTCACGTGAATCATTACAAATTGGCAGTAGCAGAGCAAAAGATTGCAGCAGAGGAGGTTTGAACCTCAGACCTCTGGATCAGGCTGGATTTGAACTCAGCTTTTCCGGTGTGTTAACCATTACACTACAGACCCGTTACAGCATTTCCGGACTTAGAAAGGATATTATGACATAATGGGCTGGCTAGACCCATATCCATCACATAGCCCCCCCAGTCTGGGAATGCTGGAACAATGCGGATCAATCACTATCTGATCCACCAATGTAATAGAAAGGGGTATCGCGGGGTAAGCGATACGTGAGAAATCGACTTATATCAGGGCTCAAATACTGGAACCTTTAATATAATCAGTTGAACACAACTTTCACCAAAGAAGTCTTAGATCTGAACCAGAGCTCAACCAGAGCTAGCGTCGTAGTTGTGATATGTAAGGCTGCTGTATTCAATAATGATACAAGCTTATAGCGTTGCACCAAGTTGAGGATCAAGTTAATGAAGGATGAGCGCGGCGGCCCGGCTTAGGATACGCATAAAGCGGAGAGTGAAGGTTTCACGGTAGTAGATTGCAGTAGTAAAGATTAGGGTAGTTCCACAGGGAGGGAAACCTCTCCTTATATACATAACTCTAACTATGAGTCATAGACCTGGTGACTCGTTAAGTACTGCGGAACCGCTGCGGAGTGAGTCAGATTGGAGTCGGACACCGCCCGAGCTCGGGGACAGCCCGAGGGAAACCCGAAGCATGGCCGAGTTGAACCGTGAGAAATAAATACTAAATCCGAGGCATGTAGGCTAAAACACGGGGTAAGTAATTCCTACAAGCCCAAAAGTACTAATATCCATCACAGTCCTGTGGATGAGACTGAAATTAATGACTCTATATCCCCGGTGCGTACCACAATATCAGCTCCCACGTTGAAATCGCTAGCCAGAATTGGGACCAATGCAGATATCTTGGCACGCCGTGCAGATGCCATCGTGAAAGGTGTGAATCCCATTAATAAGGGATTTCTCCTGAGGGCACAGAAGGCCTCTAGGAGGTTATATTCCTTTGTATTTCCGAAGGAACTTGACTTACTGGACTCCGTACTCACGCAAGTTGAGCAATTGGTACTTCAAGGTGTTCACTATGAAGGTGTTCAGTATGCCTACCGCGTGGACAAGGATAAATACCAGCTACTTCTTCGAATCTTGTACGACCTCCGGAAGAGTGCTGAAGATTCATTCCGACTTTCTGGGAAGACCCCTCCAGCTCTGCCCTCATGGGGCGATGATGAGGATCTTTCAGAAGCATATCGGCCAAACTCATTTGAGATCCTGGCTGTGTGCTTCAGGGTTGAAGTTGAGAATTTTTTGTGGCTCCTGGATAAATACTATGATTTTGAGGAGAGAAAGCCACAGGAGCGTGACATTGGTACTATTAGTGCAGCAAATGATTTCGCGGCTGATCGTTCTCCGCACGATCCTCGCTCCATTTCGCAATACAATGATCCAGTTCATATCTCTAAAGTTAGTGGTTCAACTAGCTATCCCATACCCGACGCACCGACTGTTAGGTTTGGTAGCCTACCGAACAACGGTCTGCCTCGCAATAATCGCCGCATGTCAGAAGTCTTCACTCCAATGGCTGCGATTTTTGAGTCTGCTGGCGCAACAAGCGGTAACATTCCTATGAATCCTCAGGAAGCTGATCAACTGAGGAGGATGACTCCACAAGCTGATTTTTCGGGAAGGGACTTACCTCCGCACATGCCATATGGAGCTGGTGGCGGAAGTCCGAGGAATCGTTCCCCTCCTAGGCGACAGGGCGCTCCACCTGGTGGAGATCCGGACGACGACGACAGTGATGATGACGATGATGACCGTGGAAATCCTGGTCGTCGCCGTTCAATTCCTCCTCGCGGCCAAGGAGTTCATAACGCCGGAATTCTGGGCAGACGTGGGTATCGAAGCACAACCACAGCTTCCACTACAGAAGCTCATTTTGACATCAAGTTGAAATACGATACCGTGCCGAAATGGGATGGAAATGTTGACACCATAATTCGATGGATGTTGAAGGTAAATGATATAGCCAGAGAATCTGCGACCGTCTTTCAACAGCTGGGCCGAGTGGTTCCAAAGCGACTGGAAGGACAAGCAGAAATATGGTACTGGTCTTTACCCATTAAATATCGGTCGGAGATAGAACAAAATTGGGATACATTGAAGGCAGCATTTTCAACATACTTTTTGAATCGTAAATGGCTGGATCGTCAGCGCGGACGCGCGAATAGAGCCACTTACAGGGACGCTGGCCATTCACGCGAGACCCCGAGTGAGTATTTCATTCGCAAAACTGAGTTGCTCAATACTGTATATACCATGGATGATTCAGAGATCATGTTGGAAGTAATGGATGGTGCACCTGCCATTTGGAACACTGTTCTTACAACTCAAATGTATCGGGATGTTGTCGAGTTCCAATCTGCAATTCGGTTCCATGAGGAAGCTTTAATGAAACTTGACCGTCAAGATAGGGATAGCTCTTACCGAGAACGGGATCGCGACCGCGATAGGGACAGAGATCACCGAAATAATACTCAAACAGCTCGAGTTCATCTCGTCGGTGCGTCTGATAATCTTGGTCCCCCTAAATTCCCTAAAGATGATCGAAATGTTTCAAAGAAAGCAACTCCGGAATCTAAAGGTGCACGGCCTTGCAGACATTGCGGCAGTGGCAAACACTGGGATAATGAGTGTAAGCACTCATTTAAAGGGAATAAAACTGCACGCACGAACCTTGCAAGTTCAGCAGGCACTGACCTTGATGCTCTGGATGCCTACGAGGACCTGTACTATAGCCTCGATGCCGATGATGACTCTTCATCCGATGAATCCAACCAGGGTTTTGAGGACCCCCTTCAGATTACTGAATCTGATTTTCATCTTGTCAGCTCGGGCAAGGATGGAAACAGAAATACTTCAGCTCTGGGGGGGAATACCGAGTCGAAAGACTCCATTAGAGACTCAAACGGGATAACATCGGACATGATTTCGGATACTCTACCTGTGGAACAGCGCGAAGCTCACGAGTTTAAGAAACAGACAGCCTGTACAAGTTACCATTCCAAGCCGGCACTTAACAGAAGAACGCGGCGTAGGTTAGCACGCGAAATTCAGGCCAAGAACTATCACATCCGATACTCAGCGGGTGTGGGAGCAGAAAAGGCTGTAATTGAACTTCGAAAGCATATGGCAAGACCTCCGGGATGCTCGTTCCTCGGAGCGCAGCCTACAGAGGCCACTGCCACAGTTGACGGACTGAATGTTGATCCCATGAAAATCATTGTGGATTCAGGCTCGGACATTACCTTAATTTCACAGAAGGCCTTGGAGAATCTAACACATCCTCCCAAAATCAAGGCTGGACAGAACATCAAACTCATTCAAATTACAGGTAAATCTGCAATATCAGGTTTTGTTACCTTGGATTTATTCTTCCATACGAACGATGGTCCTGTTAAATTGAATGTTGAAGCATATGTTGTGAAAGGGATGACGACACCGTTTATCCTGGGAAATGATTTTACAGACCAGTATTCAATATCAGTCATCAGAGACGAGGGAGAGGCCTACTTAGAGTTCGGAAACTCCGGAAGACGTCTCAAGGTAGTCACCTCAACGTCCCCATCCATGACCGATGTGGATGAACATGCTTTCAAAGTCAAAGTGCAACCAGGACTGGTTCAACATGGACCTAAGGCTAAGATTCATCGCCGAACTCAGAAGCTGAATCGCAAAGCCAGACGTCGGCGGGAGAAATCAGAAGTTTGGGCCACAGAAAGAGTAGTGATTCCACCGGAGACCAGTGTTGCTGTTCCCGTCAACTTGACATTCCCGAAAGGACAAGATACTGCCTTTGTGGAACGTAGATTTAGTTGCAACGGCAATGCTGATGAGATCTATGGCTCACCGGATACCTTTGTCTCGAAAGAGCGGCCTGTGCTCCACGTTGCGAACTTTTCTCGATCGCCTGTCATCATTTCTACGGGCCAAACACTTGGGACTGTCAGAAATGCAAAAAAATGGCTAGACAGATTGGGAAAGTATTCGCAAGAGCAACAGGCGCAAATTCACGCACATGCGGCGCTGATGCGAGCGTTGGTAGCTGACAGGGTGGTTTACCGATCGATCAGCTGGGTGCACTTAACGCACTTAACCACAGCCACTGATGGCACTTAACCGGCAGCTTGTTTTTGAGCTCCCCGAAATACTAGAAATGCTGAAAATATTCAAGTGGACTTTTCGAATACTAAGCTCATCAGAAGTCAAGAAGGATTAGGGGTTAAACGATTTGGGTAAGCACTGTAACGTCTAAGTGTTCCCCGCCAAAGTTAAGTGCCAGTGATGGCATCAGACTTACGTTATTTAAGTGCACTCCTCCTCAACGGCTCACCTCCAGCTGTTATGTCGACTCGTTTGCCACCAAACTCGGAGCCAGAACTTGAAACATATCCGATACCGTGGTACACAATTAAAAACGCGTGAATTCGCGTTTTTCCCATGCCCACAAGCCTGACAAGTTCCCGCTTTCCAGATTGCAAAAACGAACCAAGCCGGGAAGTGCAGCTACTACGAGGGCAGTCAAATAACCAAAGGACATTATTTCTCATTGAAAACAGACTTCCGTAGCCTCATGTCCGCCTTACAGCTTTCCGGAAAAAATGTCCGAGGAAATTTACATCTCTTGTTTCCAGCCACCAACCAGCCACTCATTTATTCCTTTTCCCAAAGGTCACCGAGTGGTTTACTCTTGCTGCATATATGACTCTACACTACATCCGCAGAAGAAAAGTTTTTCTTTATATCCTGACAACCACAGCAATCGATTTAGTACGTACTTGATTCTATTTCAACTGCAAAATCGTGAACCAACAGCACCGCAAAAGATCTGCGGACAAGAATCGAGGACCGAATGAACTCCACACCTAAATTTCACCACAAAATTTAAACAAACATTTTGAACACGAGAATTCATACTTGATACGTGAGCTTTTCCCCTCTCTTCATTATGTTTGGAATGTCCCTGTAGTATGCTTCACTGTAGTTGATCCAGCAAGACCATAAAATGATAATGTAAACCATTCCTCGATTTTTGGCAGCCCCAGATTTACATGGAACAGTACAGTGAATCTGTGCTACAGCATCATTTCAAAGCCTCCCCGGCCTTCCAGCCATAATAGTGTGTATGACTGAGGATTCCTGAGCTCCAGAGACAAGGTTGCTGCAGCTTTCCTGAATTCTCTTGAATCTTCCCTTTTTTCAATTCTTTTTCGTCTTTTTCCCCTTCTGGGGACCCAGCTGATTGGTCGGAAAACCGACAGGGTTGCGGCCGACGAGGTTGCAACATGCCGAACGGCCGAAACCGATGACGGCCGGCCGGAATCCGAAAGAGGAGATGATCCGGTGACACTTACGTCGGCGACTGCTCGATCGAAGACCAAGATCTCGTCAAAGGCTCAACGGAACGCATCGGAAGCAGATGATCCAATGGCTGAGGAGCCACTTCAAGGCGGTCCCAAAACTTCTGAGGCACCCCCTGATTTCATCTCATCTTACTTCCAATCCACTTTGTTCACTCAAAACCTGTGTGATCACTAAGGCTTTCTTTCCAGTAACGCGTAAGGCTTACTCGAAAGGTAGTACAGCAATCCTAAGATTACGGAGACGTATCCCGTACTCGTGTCTAGCCAAGAATTAGTCTGGCTAGTCGGTTGCTTGAGGTAGATTGGCGTCAGAGACGGATAGTAGTAAATCTCGGAATTAAGCACAACTAACTACACTATTGCCAATCGGCAATACCAATTAACTCAAACGTGTGCTACATTCAACTTAGCTCACGCTCATCTCTCTCTCCGCACCCAGTTTCGTTAACAAGGACCCTCATACCCTTCAAGCTCGGGACCGTCGAAGTCATCCGACGCTGCGAATTCAGGAACCGTGTCATCTGCTGGTGACGATCGACCGCGTGGTGGAGTGGATGTGCGAGGAGCATAGGGCTTCGACCCGGCCGTTAAACGGGACGGCCGTCAGAAAAACGGCCGTCACTTGCGACGAAACGGGACCACCCGGCCGTCGCCATAAAAACTCAGACCTGCTGACGGCCGGGTGCCGTCCGTCGACGGGTTGACGGCCGTCGTGACGGGTTCCACGGCTGAATTTTATTCTGTGTCAATCCTCGAGTCAAATCAAGATGTCAGCTATTATGGAAGGTCGGCGAACATACCATAAGCTTCATTTCGCCATATAAGCCCTTGAAACTGCCCAGGAGAACTGAAATTGCACACGGCATCAATCACCGAACATCGCCGAAATGTCCGAGATGGCAATAGATGCAGCGATCACGGCCCAAAAAAGTTTTTCACTGTCTGATTTGTACAGGGATGAATATCTGTGATATGACCTTAACTTGCATGCTATAAGATGAATACTGCGGCTAAAAGTTACCGAGGACTTCTGGTTGACCCGTCAACCCGTCGACGGACGGGTACGGGTATCAGTTGACGGGTCTGACCCGTCCCGTACCAGGCCGTGTCAAAATTGTGATTTTTTGCTGAACGGACGGGTCCCGTCCCGTCGCGACGGGCCGTCAACCCGTCACAGAGCCGGCCGGGACGAAGCCCTAGAGGAGCATCGGCGGGTGCCTGCTCTGGTTGTTGCATCGTAGTAGTAGACATGTTGAATGGTAAATGCGTCAAAAACTACAAGTTGTTTGGACAGGGAATTTCCCTGTTTGTCCACCAATGTAATGATTCTGGTGCCAACTCCCGAGTTGGTTCAAGGCGGCAGGTTCCGGAATTACCCGGGGTATTACCGGTGACCATCCGTATGACCTTTCACGTGAATCATTATAAATTGGCAGTAGCAGAGCAAAACATTGCAGCAGAGGAGGTTTGAACCTCAGACCTCTGGATCAGGCTGGATTTGAACTCAGCTTTTCCGGTGTGTTAACCATTACACTACAGACCCGTTACAGCATTTCCGGACTTAGAAAGGATATTATGACATAATGGGCTGGCTAGACCCATATCCATCACACATGGCTCCAGACGTCGAAATGCCCAGCAGGGTAGGGAAACAAGGCAGCAGTACGGCTGCTGCAAGGACCGCACGACTATCAATTACGATGTGGCCACAGCAGACAATCTGAGGTGCGGCTGGTCCCAGTCAAAATACGCCCTGGAAATCGCGAAAGAATCACGGTAAGTTTCAGGCCTAAAAAAGGCCGAAAATGCGGGCTTCTCCGAGAAAAATGTGAAGATCTGGAAGTTCGAATCATGAACTGCGAAATAACAAACAAAGGACTGGCGCCGGTCATGACCGCATGCGTCAGCACCGTGGGATTACTTACTCAGTGAGTCAGTGTGGAATCGATGGCACGGTGGAATGGGGCTTTTGTCAAGCTTTTGAGCACCGGGCCCCGCTGACTTGTATCACGATTGCGTATGGCACAAAAGTGCTACGGTGCTGTGGGTGTTTGGGAAGAAGGCACTCGGCCATTGCCGAGCCAACTTCGGGAACTTCGGATCGGAGAATCGGATCATGCGTGATCTTATCCGTCCGGCGCCCCTATTTTGAACCAGAAACAGCATCAATCCAAGTACGGGCAGCGTTCATCGTGCAATGCTTATATTTTCAAGCTAAGGCTTTAGAGCTGGGCCGCCTCTCCAACCACGGCCTCGGCTCTATCGATTTACAGCTCTCTATATCGATGCATAGCTCTCTAATAATTCTATGCACCTTGCCTTCAAGATTGGGTTTGTGTCGAGAGGTTTCCATCTTCCTCACCAGAACAGAAAGCGAATCTTATCCAGCGTCATTGCGGAATGATTTTCGCAAATGCAACTAACACGACCAACTACTGTGTTACCGGACTCTGTTGAACCGAGTAATGAATCAGGATAGTTGCAGGAGTATTGATACATAGAGGATATCGAGCATTGTATTGCCCATTTAGATCTAAATTACCATTCTCCTCGTTGACAGTCGTCGGGGACTTATGCTAGGACGGAGTATTCTCTCTTTCTCCTCCTACAAGCATGATGGGTTTCTCATCCAAGCGCCATCCAGGTCGTCCCTGTACCAACATCCCGGGCCGGTGGCCCGTGTTCCTATCTGGCACCTTGGATGGGTATATCGGAAGCGTTTGTGCCATGGCCAATGATCGCCCGTGATAAATTCATTCTCAGGTCCCTCGTGGAAGTTTCCAGAAACATCCAGTCGGTTGTCGAAGTCACTTTTGATCCCTCCAAGGAGCGCCTTGACAAGATTGTCCGGCGCGAGTGTTCCATCCCCGGCGGCTTTAGTTGTGTCCACTATGTCCTGGTATATATCAGAAGTTGTTTATCAGGTTATGTAGTTGGGGGTCCAAACCTACCGGTAGTGGTTCATTGTTTTCGTCTCTTCCCTTCATGTTATCCAACTCTTGGAGAAATGCCCTCCCCGCTCTATCGTTTCCGATCTGGATAAATTGAAGCCCCAGCTGCCGGTGCGTCTTCGCCACACCATTGTTATTAGGTTCGCATGTCATGCAGTCAATAGAGGCGAGTCCGTTATTTTTTAAAAACTCTTGGACATGAAGGATTGTATGCACGAGCAGAGCCTTGTCGTCTGGAGGAAAGACAGGTAAGTTTGGCAGGGGGGAAGTCATGTTGGCCACTGACCGACCACGCCGTCGGTAACGAAGATATAGTTCCTAGGTTTTGGCCTGGCGCGGGAATGTTTCTTGAGTCGCCTTTCTTCCTTTTTGAGGTGTTTCCGCAGCTCGGGCAGCTCATTAATGCGTCTGGCATCCATGTCGAAAGAATTCTTGTTTTCTTTGAGTATTAGTTTTGCCGCTTTCAGTCCCGTTATCCGCTGTTCTATTTCTTGTTTGCGCAGCGCATATCTCTTCAGCGTGGCTAGGTATGTTTTCAGGTGGTTCCATACAGTCATCCCCAGCGGGGTTTCATCTGCGGGTTCGATATCCTTAATGATCTGTTCAACCTCCTTGACTGTCTGAATTGATTCTTTTCAGAAGATGATTGAGACATATGATGGCATGAATCACCTTACACTTCTCCGTTTGGACCTCTGCCTTGTCCACGAAAAAAATGTCGATCCCGTCGGTATTCACCCGAAAGGAGTGCGCTGCAATCTGTTTCACGACATGCTTCAGCTGGATACATACGTCAATAACATTCTGTGATTGAGTTCAAGACGCACCCGCTCCCAACGAGTAAAACCGGCGCAATCCGACCACATGGAGACCGAGTTGTCGAGGCCAAGATATAAATCATACTGCTGAAGGCAAGCGGTGTGTATTAACCTATTGTTACATAATGAATTTTCAGGAAGCCTCCACTACAACGACAAACATTTTTTCTTCCAGCTCTTTCGGCGTTACGGGACCGTCATAAACCGGAGGAGGTGGGCCTTCACAGCGGGGAGTCGCTGAATCCATTGTAAGACAGGAGTGTGAGTTGAGAGTGGGTTGAAAATTGATTGGGAAGAGGAGGCTTCCGCTAGCGCTTTTTATGCGAAATGGGTGCGGTGGCGGCGTTCCAGGATATTCCTGTCGCGATAACAAGGTAGCCTGATGGACCCACGGTTTGGCCACACTAATAATAAGGAATCAATTACTGTGGCCACAATCAAAATGCTCGCTTACGCATAAGAATAAGGCAAACCCCTAGTCGCCGGTAGCAGCTGTTGTATTGGCTCACGCCTATCAATGCCGATGTATGTGGCCACTGATGTACGGCCGAGTCAACCTACCTTGAAAAATAGAAGGCAAGGATGATTCGCGAGGGACCCACGTTTACAAGGTAAGGAACAAGGGAGTGCCCAGGCGCATAGCCTTCCAGCTTTTAGGTCTGACTTGTGAAGATCTGGGATTAGAATCAGTGAACTGCGAAATGACAAAGCAAGGGAAATGATGCCGCTGTGGTTCAAATGACTCCTAGACGAGGTAAGAAAACAAGGCAATGGTTTAGTTGTTGTAGTCAGGCGCATATCAATGAAGATGTGGGTCGAATTCAACTTGCTTCGTTGACCTCAGTATAGCACGCCACTGATAATGAAGCCATGCGGACGAACTTTTGCCAAGTATCGAATCACCGACTAGACAGTTAACCCGGTGAGAAAATGTTACTGAGCAGTCGACACGTTTCCTAAAACATCCGCTGGGGAAAGTCCTTCATACATACTTCTAGTTGAATTGACATACATAATATTCCCCCAAGGCCAAGGTAGGAAACCATGGTCGGTCACAAGAAGCTCCTGAATTCCGGGATCCGCGCTATCGCTTCCTCAATGTTGGCGCGCCACATATCCTGCGCCTCCTCACAGCAGTCGGGCCACTGAGAGCCATCGCGGGCAAAAATAACATCCAGCCGTCGCAATGAGCGCAGCGAGTGCCCGAAACGCTGTGCCAGCGCGGGGCGCTCGCCCTTCCAGACGCGACATTAGCCGTCGGAAGTGTTCTGGTGCGGCTGGGAGGCGTTGGGATGTATTAATTGCATTGCTGAAATAGCATCGTGGAGGACGGCGTTCCATGCGTCGATGTATTTGACCTAGTATTTTATGGTGATTAAGAAAAGTTGAGAGCGGTGAAAGCGTACCCAGGGTAGGACGAGATGTGCGGGTAGCATGGCAACGACCTCTGCACGGGGTACATCAAATGTGAATCCTGCCGCCTCGTAGACCAAGAATGGATAATCGTGCTTTGCTGCATAAACCAGAACTTCTGCGGCATGAAGTGGAAGGACATCCCTGGGAGGGTGTGATTTGAATTGCCACAGTGTCGAAGCCCCAGTCGAGAGCGAACGACAACCCACCTCATACGTATTCGACAGATGTTCATTGCAGAGAAGACTTGATACTTCTCCGCAGCCTCTGCCAACGACGCGAGATCAGAGAAAGGAATTTCGTCCAGCGCAGGGTGGCGGCGTGGATAGATGAATTGGAAGAGGAGCTCTAGTGTGGCGGAAGATTCAGACAGCGAGACTATCTCGTCACTGGTTGAAATTTCTGGCGGAGGAAATCCTTCTGTGTTCGTTTCAAGATTGGGACGGTGGATGCCAAAAAGGACGTTATCTGACGACCGAAAAATCACGTCTGCATCGGGAGAGTTGACTGTGTCACGTCTGGATTATCCGCGGGAGTCAGTCGAAAAACACAGCGCTCACATAGCTTGGAATATTGTGGGGTCATTGCGATGGGAGCAAAATTACGAAGCGAGAAGGACAAGGGAAGGAAGGTGATCGAGTACCACGCACCGCCACTGCTGATGGTATGGATGCGCTCACGTGAGGAGACTCTCCCGTTGAAGTACGCGTTCCCGACGCCTTTTTGACGCGTCTGCTCGTCCCCTCCGTAAAAATGAATCCAGCCCACCAAATCTCGATCCATCTCCGTCTCAACACGGAAGTGGATCGATCTCGCTCGAGCTGCTCGATCCGGTTTCCAGCTCAACCCGTCTGAGGCGTGCAGCAAATATCATATATTAAAGATAACACTTGTGGCTACAATTTTTGACTCGAGATCACCAGGCAACTTGAGCCAACTCGTCAAAATGTCATACCTTCGGCCTAGATCGAGCCGACTCGATCTAGAGGGTTCAACTCGAGCCGAATGGACCACTCGATCCACGCTTGACGCAGTGTTCGGAGGACTCCCCTGTGCCGAGGGTCAGCATGAAACAAAAGAAGAAAAGGAGAGCACGACATACACCGAGGATTCGCAGGTAATAATATGCGACTGGATGTACACGGGGCTGTGTCAAACTTGATTTCAGACTGCTCTGTGAATACAACCGGTGTCAAATCTACCGTTCAACTGGATATGGATAGGAAACGCAAAAGGAAGGTTGAGTCGAGGATACCTGGTGGCAAGTAGAGTAGTAGAAACGGTGCCGGTGGCCACCAGAGCAGTGATTGTATCCAAACAATTTTCGAGTTGGCCACTTCGGTGGCTAGTACAGTACTAATGCCGAAGAAACCTAGCGGGTGTCTGACCTCCAGAAGAATCCTTTGTCGATGCTGGGTGGGAGGAGAACAGAACAGAGGGAGAGGGAGAAACAAAGAGGATCATTGTCCAAATGCAACACAACAGCTCGAACAATGGCGCTTTGAATTCTTTGGAATTACCAAAGGCCCACAGACACGTGGTTTCGTAACTCTTTCCTTTCCACCACATTCCACCACCGTCCTGGAACTTCCGGTGCTCAAGATCTTGTTTGTAGAAGCCGGTACCAACCGTGAACAGTGGCTACTCCCCAGAACTCGGAAGGCAAGTCACAATTGCATTCACATTGCCACCGCCAGAATCCAGACCATGGCTGGAAGCAATACAGAGGGCTATGTTCATTGAGTACAGTGGTGCCGCACTGGTGCGTCCGATGTTTCTTAACTCTTTCCACCTCTCTGACGTCGCTATGTACGCAACACATTCGATTTGGATGTCCGAATCACGGACCAAGGTGCACAAACGAAATTTTCTTTAGTTGGTTAATAGCTTTGACATTCACGTCTGGTCTCAAACAGTTCCGTTGCTCGATCAGACTCGGAGCTTGAGACTGAGCGGAGAGTGTAGAAATTCCAGGACTGGTATTACTGGTGAGTCTGGAGCCTCGATCTTGTGCATCGTCTCGCCACGAGCGGATTTGGTCCATTCAACTCGAGCGGACTCAATACAGGGAGCTCGGGCCATTTTATTTGGATGGATCGAGCGGACTCGATCGATTATGCAGCTCGACTCGGAGCGGACTCTTTACTTTGATTCTTTTTTCAGTCGGCTCGATCCTGGAGATGGACTCGAGCTGGTTCGAGTGGAAGATTCCACATATACGTGTAATATTAAAATGAGTATATATCATTTAATGGTAGATTTATATGGGGCGGGAGATCGAGCTGCTCGAGCCGGATCGATCCACTTCCGTGTTAAGACGCGAGTGGATCGAGTTTCGCTGAGCTGGAGACTGCGTAAAACCAAATATATTGTTTGTCGTTAGCGTGATTGTTTATTGTGCTCGTTCCATCCTTCGCGCTACAGACTACAGTACGCAGCAGTTAGCCGAAGTTCAACTGGTGTTGGAGTGGCGAATCAACCTCCAACCGACCCAACGTGGTAAACTGTCGCAAATGTGGCAAATCTGTGGTGGCGGGGATTCCTCGTGGTCCGAAGTCGTATAAAATGGAACTCTTTTCGAATTTGAAGATCATTCCCGGGTTATTCCCAGTATGGCCCCAACAGCTAGCATACTGACATTCACCAGCAGCAAGACCACTTGTGGCGATGGTCACCGGCTCACGCTGAACGGAATGCCGATGTCCAGCCTGCCTAAAGACTGTCCTGCCGGGATGACCTGGCGTTCAAGCGCGTCCAGGACGTACACCTACCCCAACGAATCCAAGACACTCGAGTGGCCGCGATGTGGCGTGAGTATGACGGACGACCGGTGGGTGCAAAGTATTTATATGACGGACGACCGGTGGGTGCAAAGTATTTATACAGACTGTACAGGACGACCGTTAAGACTCTGCCACTCAGATTTCCTTTGGGCGATTTAGGCAAGTACTTCAAGTGGAAAGTTATAGAGAACAACCAGTCGAGGCTTGAAGCAAATGTGGGTGTTGAATAATTGAAAATATTCAGTAATTGTTGAACACCTCTCTCAGCTCGTAGAATGCAGCGCGCCGACATCCACCGTAGCGACTTCCTTCACCGATGTCGACACTCCTGATGAAGGAGTTGTTCTGTCCAAACTCGCATGTTATTACAACGCAGGGGGTGAATTGAAGCTATTTCAAAAAGTCGTAGATGGAATTTTCGAGGGTGGTTCAAATGAGGACGTCTGGAAGGAGCTGATGGCGTCAAGCATAGCTCAGGAGAGTGAGTGGCGGAAGGAACACAACTTGTTCGATACCATGGCCCCACCCAGCAGTGACGACGAGGCCGACGAGTCCGACACAATGTCGGTCGATTATTAGTCATTGCGTGTACCTGAATCATGCTTGCCCATCGGGCTTCATCGCCGTTTAGCAACCCAACATACAACATCGATCTAACTCGTGCGTGAATTATTGAGATACACTAAAAATATTTAAAATTCGTTGCCTACAAACGCCTCAGCAAAGTCGGCTTGTGTTTTTAGTACCGTCTCAAGGTGCTCCAGTCCCACCGGCTTCTCCATGAATGACGCCAGACTCTCGGCAGTCTTGACTGCGTTCTTGATCTGGCGTCCATTCATGTTGTACTGGGCGAGCACATCGTACCCGTCCTCCGAAATATCCGTCTTGAGTCCGCCGAGGAAGTCCTTCCAGAGACGCCTCCGCGCGCTGGGCTCCAGATTCTCATACTTGAGTGCCATGTGGATTCGGGATTGGAAGGCAGGGTCGAACTGGACGTGAGAGTATGGTCAGCAACTAGGCGAAGATCATACAGAACAACATACAGTGTTAACCCTGTTCGTCGTGAGGAACAGAATACCCTCATAATATTCCAACAGACGGAGGAAGACAGAGACGAGGGCATTCCGATCAACATCTGTGAGCGTCCGCTTCTCGAGGAAAACATCAGCCTCATCGATGAGCAGGACGGCTCTCCAAGTATGCGCGAGGTCCAGGATCTGCGTTAATTCTTGTTCCAGGTACGACGCAGATGTCCCTGTTCCTCGGTATCAATTTAGGCACTTTCAACGTTGAACAAAGACATACCGAGATCGCCGGAAGAAATCACATAGAGCGGCCGATGCGAGTACTCCGCGATGCATTCCGCGGTAAGCGTTTTGCCTACACCAGGGGCGCCATGCAGTACGGTAACGAGTCCCCGGCCCTTGCCTTTGATGATGTCGTCGAATTGGTTGTTCTCCTCCCGCAGATGAGATGTTACGAGCGCGCGAACGAGAGTCTTGGACGCTTCAGGCAATACCAGGCGATCAAAGGACACCTTCAAAGCAAGTCAGATGCGCGAAATCACGGACAGTGAAGAAAACTCACATCGTTCCAGGTGATTTCAGAAAACCCGTCAATGAAAAGAAGGAACCATTTCTTTTCAGCGAAACTGAACCCCCGGATGACATTCGTCGCAAGCAAGAGCTCCTCTTCCGTGAGCCCGCGTGCAGCCTTCGCCGCAGCCTGGGCAGCCTTGAACGCAGTGAACTCCTCTGCAGACATACTATCCTCGGCCCAAAATGCCGCCTCGACATCCGCCTCGTCCTCGCCTGCCTCCCAGGCGAAGTCGGCGCAGATGCGATTATAGGATGTCCCGTCTACCATGACCCGGCTCTTGATCTAATGGGCGCAGTTAGCTCCGTGTTAAAGTAAGACTAAGAACGGAACGCACGCTAAACTTCTTGTCCTGCTCCTCCCCCTGTTCAATCGCCAGGCCCTCATATTCGCCGTGACACTGGCCCCTCATAGTCTGGAACCGTGTCCCCCGCTTAATCAATGACGCGCGAATGTCCTCCTTCCTTCCACGCATCTCCAGCGGCGCGGTGGGCAGAATTTGAATATCCGTTGACCCTTCGAAGGGAGGGATCTTCAGCCTCTCGCCACGGGGACCAAAGCTCTCGCCGTCGCAGTCGATGTAGTTTCCCATGAGATAGAAGCCGGCGTCTTGACCGCATGCGACAGTGAAATACGAAGTGAGCTTGAACGCTCGGTCGTAGCCGCGGATTTTGGAGTGGATGATCGTACCAGGGCGGAAGAGGGTCCATAAACTAGCAATATGGATTATTAAAAGCTGCGAGTGCGACAACGGGAGAGATCACAAAGGACGTACGTCTCATAGGTTGCTAGATTTTGAGGGCGGAGGTTGTTGACCTTCTCGATTGTGTTGGCGAATTGACTCTCGACGAAGCGCAGGAGAATGGTGAGGTGGTCGAGCTCGACAGAGCCTTCCTCCAGCGTTTCCGCCTCAGCCCGAAGTTCCGACAGGTAGTGGTAGAGACATTCGACAGGAAGGTGCAGGGTAATGTGCTGTTTCAAATAAATTCGAACCAACACCTTTGGATTCAGAAGGCATAAAAACGGACCTCAGTGTGGAAAGAAATCCCGGGATAATCCCCGATGACCTTGGCCAAGATACCGCGCAGGTGCTGCGAATACACCTCCACGGTCGTCTTCTCGACTCTTTCTTTCTCCGGCTCGTCCTCGTCGAAGTGGCGAATAACCGCGAGGACGTGCTTTTCCCACCAATCACCGCCTGGCGTCCGCGGCGCAGCCTTCATCTGTCTGATATAGTACTCGTCGCCGTTCTTATCCCATCGCTGTGGCGCACGTTGAAAAGGGGTCCAGGGAAGTTATGACGGACATACCTTGTCCAGGTGGACGAGCTCGGCCTTGGAACCGCGCGCCAGATCTTTATACTCGGCATTTAATGCGTCCAGCTCCTTTTTGCGCGCCTTCCGCTCTTTCGCATCCTTCTTGTCCTCTTCGTCATCGTTCTCTTCTGATCCATCCTCGTCGTCGTCGTCGCCCTCCTCGTTGTTCGCAGACTCGTCACCGAGCGGGGTAGGTGCCCGCCAACGCGAGGTAGCATGCACAAACCACCACGGGAACCACATTTCCCCCCAAAGCAGCCAGCCCGATAGCCAGGATGTAGAAGACGTCGACATGGACGCAGAGATGTGGAGATGCGGAGTAGTGTAGATTGTGGGGAGGAAGCAAAAGCTATATAGGAGCGAGCGAGTCACGGTGGATCATCTCCGGCGCTTCCGCTCCTAGGCGTCTACGACTGCATTGAGTCACCGTAGGTCCTCTGTATGCGGCCTGACTCTGCACAGCAGCTAAATCTGGGCAAAAAAAGCTGTGAGTTGGATCAATTGTGTCGGAGCGTAAGCGTAAGCGGCGCGACTAGAATCGCACCCAATGGAAGCACAAGTGCAGCTCAGTTTCGTGGGCATTGGCAAAGCAATGGAGCGAAACCCGCCAAATCTTCACCGCGGAATGGCCGCCAAGCCCGCGCCAAACTCCGCCGACATCCGGGTCCGACGAGCGGCCTCAGCCCGGGTTTCAGGGTGCGGGATGCCACATAATACGCATGCGACCAACATGCGACAATGAAAACCGCGCTTAGAACACGAGCTATTCACGAGCTCATCCCTTCCGAGTCACTATCTGCACAGGAACGAGGTTTTGACGAGTATAACGGAATCGTATACAGCATCAAGCTCGAATGAAGAAAAAAGCCACGTACCATGCCGCGTTATGGAAAAAACAGGCGCTTGGGCGCCTTGTTCGAAGATTACTCGCGTTCACATCGTGGCATCGAGGTGGGAGTTCGTGGGACAAGAAAAGAGACGCAGAATCGGATGCGGTACCCGTGATGGCGGGCCGCCACCCGTCGTGTTCCTCTTCTTCCCGATACTGTCCGATTTTCACCGAATTTGGTTCAATCATCAATTAGCGGCTCAAACTTCAAGCTCAAAACTCGTGGACAAATTTAAAAGCTACACGAAGGTAATAAAGCCGATGAAATCCCGGCAAGCTTTATCCTTGGCCAGCAGCCATCTTCTAGCTCTTCAACGACCGTCGGCAAGAAGAAGAATCTCAACAAATTCAGTAAACTGTTTTGAAACAGCGCTCTTTGTGCACTTGAAATTTAGAGGCAATCGATGAGTATTCAAAAGAGAAGATTGTGTTGGCACTCACTCGGCCAGTCCTCTCGCTGGTGCTCTGTTTGGGTTTTGGTATTAGCTGAATGTTTCAAACAGATTCACCAACCCACGCACCTCTGCAGCAATACGCTACCGTCTGACACCGCGCGCATTCTCTCCGAGTCGTTATCTCGACCTCGTGCTGACGCGCGAAGTGTTCGAAATTGTGTTTCCGTGTGAGACTCAACCACAATCCTTTTTCGCTAACGCAGTCTTCCAGAATGGTCACAATCCTGGGAAGGGTCAAAACCACGGCCGGGCTGAGCGACCGTACGACATACGTAAGACAGTGCTCTAGGATTCTCTGGAATACAAGGAAGATCAATGAGGTGTGAACTTCCCTTTACATAAAAAAAAAAGCGTACCTCATGAAAAATAAAGTTCTGAGATCCTGGTTGAGGACGGAGACGCTTTGAAGGCCCGGGTTCTGTTGCGTCAAGGGAGCGACCAACAGTGTTCATGACCCAGGCGAGACACTGTTCACGTTGATTTGCCACCACAGTCTGGGGGAGTGATATATCATCCTTGGGCAGCCCCCCAAGTGCAATGATATATCACAGTGGGCAGTTGCCCAAGTGCAAATGATATATTAATGACCTACCAGACCTAATATAGTCGGCAGCGATCAAACCTCCTGCTAAGGCCGCCCTTCGTCGTCCACCACGATGAGCAGCGAGATGTGTCTGTTTGTCTGATTGCTGAGATAATCCATCAAATTTGATGACGACGCTGAGAACTCGCTCTACGTCGCCGGCCACGACACGCTCATAAATGCATATAAAATGTACAAAAAACAAGTTGAAAATACAGTGAAAATGCACGAATATGCTACAATAAACACAGCCCCAGTGTTGTCCCCGTTAGTCGAGATATAATGGATCGATCTGTCTGTCGGCCACGACAGGTACAGGCTCCGCGGCCTCGTCTGCATCTGAGTCGTTCTCGTTCTCGTACTCCCCCTCGTCTGAGTCGTCCCCGTCCTCTGCCGCGCCGACTGCGGCCGCTGCTGCTTCGCGCGCTGTCTCGCCCGCTGTCGTCCCATCTGCTCCTGACGCCTCAGTCCTGCCTGTCTGTATCAGCACGGGCAAGTCCTTCCAGAGGACGAGGAAGTGCATGCGAGTGTCTGCGTGCAACTTGGCCTGGCGCATCGCATAGGCTGTCTCTCCCTCTCGCTGGGGACCCTCCGGAAGTTCCCGAAGGTCCACCCGGCCCACCCACCACTCTGAGCGCCAGAGGAGGAACTGCGCAATGCGGCGCATCTCCTCCTCAAGAAGGTCGACCTCCTCGGTCCACCGGAGAGAGCGTGCCCGCGCTTTCGCCCATTCGATCCTCAAGGCTGGAAAGCAAACACGTTAGCACAAGCCTGAGGATCAAGCAGAAGTACCCACCTTCATTCATCGCTGCAGGTTCCCCTGGCTTCACTGCCTGCGCTTGCACGATCCAAATCCACGACACGGTTGCCGGTGCCGTCCTCTTCGATGTTTTCCGCTTCTTTAACACCCGCCGCCGATTCGTATGCCTCGTTGCCTTCTGCCGCTCGGGGTCACCGAACGTGGCCCGCGGCATCCCTCTGACGTCCGCGTCTAGCAGGGGCATCAACGTCTTCTCCCACTCATCCTTCTCCAGCACCCGACCTAACACCAACAGTGCCTCACGCGCAGCACGGTATTGCGCCGTCATCCTCCGAATACGGTCGTTGCAGACCTCGATCTTGTCACCTGAACGCATGTTTTCGCGCACACCTCTCGAATAGGCATCCTTGACCTTGAAGAGATGGGTGCACATGAGGAGTTGCCGCCTGATCTCATCCAAGGCCTCGTTGGCCTGCCCAACGCGCATGCGGTACTCGTGCTTCATCGCTTCCTTCAATAGCGATGGTACGCTGCGCCGCGCTGCCCCTGGTAGCTTCATGACATTGGACGGGAGCCAGAGCGTCATCTCGTACACTTGCACCCCGGGCCTTGTCTGCGTCCGTGCTGTGCGTGCTCGAGCAGCATCCTCCCGTGCGCGTAGCGTGTCCACGACCGGAAAGAAACCTCACTGGATCTTGATCCAAGAGCCTATCTTGCGGCGCAGCTTGCTGGTACGCTCCACCATCACCCTACTCTGATTCTGGGTCGGATGCGCGCCGGTCGCTCTGATATCGGCATGTATAGTTCTCCTGAGCGAAAGTGGGTTAGTGCAATGTAAGCTTCAGCGCTCCGAGGACGTACTGCTGCTCTTCCAACTGAAGACCCATCGCGATAAGCTCAGTGATATGCATTCCGTCCCGCACGGCCCCTGCGTCGTCCTTTCCTGCCTCTTCCCTAGCTGCAGCCTCCACTGCCAAATCATGGCGCACCTTCGCCAGGTGGTCGTCCTTCCGCAACATCTCGAACGGGTTGGGCTTATTCACGTCTTCCTCCCAAAGCTCCGCCATTTTTGTCCAGGCCGCCACAGGCGAAACTGTGGCCCCCAGGGCCTCTGCTGACAAAGAGGCCTCCATCTCCGTGAACGCCTTCCTCATCTCCACCATCACGGGTACGCCGTCGGTCACTTTTTTCAGCATGACACGCCCTGTAGCTCTGCTCAGCCTTTGTCTCCATGTATATGATATTACATACCTAGTGAAATGTTTTTCTTGTGATTGCCATCATTGAAATGCGCGTCCAAGGCGTCGCGTCTCGAACCCGGGCCCTTCTCCTTCGTACTCGATGCCAATGGATTCACCGTGGCCCAGCCGCGCTCCGGCGCTTCACCATCCGTCCGGCCCACGTCCCGCGTGAGGTTGAAAGAGAAGCGCAGATTGCACTCCTCGATGTGCGCTGGGAGATGGAACTTCGGTACGAGGAAAGTCATGTACTTTCGGTCGCCCTCGAACCAAAGCTCCGGCGCGTAGTTGGACATTCGGGCCCAGATGTTCTTGTGCCACTGACAAGCGATGTCATAGGACACAAAGAACCGGTCGAGGTCCGTGCCGGCGATGCTCTGGAAGAACATGTAATCCATGTTAACGTATCTACGGGCGTTCAGAACGATTATGCCTTCGAAAAAAGCTACGCACCTTTCACCAAGCTGCAAATCGCCCATGGCATTTGGACGTTTCATGTTATGCCGTGCGCAATCGACGGCTCCGATCCCAGAAGACGCTGTCCCGCGGGATTCGCGGTCGGGCTTGTCGACAGCGTCATGTGCAACGCACGTACTCCTCTTCAGCGAGTCGTCAGTGTCGTTGTCCGCACCAGAAACGCGCCAATGGCTTACCTCCTGCGGCTGATCCCAATGCTCAGCCAGATGCGCCATGTACGACCTCACCTCAGAAAAGAACGCCCAGCCCGGACCCAGTCCAGGATCTGCCTCCTCGCTTGAGACGTCTTTGCGTTTGAGACGGAAGTTTGCGTCCATCGCGAGGAATAATGCGTATAGAAACCTTGAGAATAGGAAATGTCAGCGCTCCATAGCTAAAAAGTGTATAAAAAGACCTTACCTTCTATTCTCTGGGACGTCCTTCCAATCCGGCGGCAAGTTCTTGCTAGGCTGAGGACAAGCAGGGCAGAGCAGCGCGCACTCCCCTGGCTGTGTCCCCGCTGCTCCACTAGGGTCGTGACATCTGCCGGCGCGTTTGAGCATTTGTAGATGCTCCCAAATCCTTGTCATTCGCAAAAACTCGTGATATCGATCCTGAGTACATCGTTAGCACCACAGAAATCCCGTTGAGACACAAAACTTGCCTTTGCAGGATTGAGCCCAGTGTTATCCGTCTCACGAGCGAGACTGTGGTAGAACTCATAGGCCGAAATCTTCGACTCGAAGCTCAAAAGGCTGAATCGGCGCAAAACGGAGAAGGTGGAAGCCGTGCGTGGGGATTGTGAAGTTGCAGGAAGCAAGCCCGCTCGCAAAAGCTGCTGCGTGTGCGAGCCGCCACCGCATCCACAGAAGTCTAAACTGACTTCGTGTACGGCGTGATCATCGACTATCACGAAGTCATCTCCGGGAGCGCGTTCAGGGACGGGACACCGTCGGTCTCGGTGCCAGTGGCCCAGCTGGATACGAAGCCCGAGCTGCTTCAGCGTCTTCTTTTCAAAGAACATTCCGGTCCAGACCTTGAGCTAGTTAGCTCGTGCAGCAGCTCTGTCGGAACGAAGCTCACCTCAATAGCATGTAAGGGATTGGCCTGGTGCATCTGCACGACACAGGACTTGCACACCATCTCTCCGCCTACAAGGCACGACTTGCATCGATATTCTGCCTTGTCATCTGCGCACCTGGGGCAGACGCTGTACGCTCGATGATCTCCCCGCCCTTCTGCTCGCAGCATCTCCCTCAAAAATTCCTCGCGGTTCTCCTCCACCCACTCGCGCAGAGGATAATCCTAAATGCTCGTTAGACGTGAAAATCAACCTTTATTCTCAATCATACCGAATCACGCATGTCGCGTGGCTCTGGCTGCAGGTATGCCGCGGTGTCGGTGTCTTGCTCTTCATGCAGGTCGTAAAGTCTCGTAGCAGGAGATGGTGGTCTGAAGTCCACTGGATGGAGCAGTGGGACGGGGACGGTTTCTGGTGGGAGCTGCGTAGCCTTGCGAGCGACCTTAACGGTACCATCGACGCCAACAGTTGCTGCCTCGCGCACAATGCCTAGACCAGCACTTTCCACTATCTCAGCTCCGGGGCCAACAGCGGATTCTCCTCCCACTTGTGTGGGGATGTCGGTGTGGTGGTCGCGCCGCTGCTTGCGCTTGAGGGCCATGGTGGCTTCGGCGCCGACGTGTAAGAAAGAGATGGATAGAACGACAGCGAAGAGAAAAGATCGCCGCATGCACGGTGCATGCACGGTGACCAGCACCGTGCATGCGGCGATGTGAGATTGGTGACACTGACAAGTCCGAAAGAGGATGATTTTGCGATCAACAATTGCAGAATCATCACGTGCATCTCCTACTCTTTTCCTCACCCATGTCGAACCTCAGCCACTGTGAGTCTCTTAGACACCACAAATGATCCGTCTCATTTAGTTTTAGCTCTTTTCAAGCATGGAGATCTTCACCAGGGTGAACACTATGAAAACCTCGATTATTTATTCCTCACGAGCTTGTGCGTATACCTCTCGGCATCCACAAATTGCCAAACGCTCATGCTTTCCATTCAGACTGTCTCAAACTATTGTATTCTATGACACCTGCTATCAATTTCATTCTCCTTCACCTGATGTGGACGACCCCAACAACATCTGGGACAACATTCCGGACCTGGTGGACGAAAACGGACACATAACTCCCTCGCACGGCTGTCGGCCCAAGGAGTGCGCCTGGCGGTTTGCTAAGCTGTAGCCGTTTTTTTCTTCTTCTTCTCTAGTCCTTAGCATACTCTTTGTATCGTTGCGATAGATCCACTCCATTTTGAGAAACGAGCACATAGCATTGAGAACAAATTGACCACATATATCATAAGAACAACGTCCCTACACCAACTCAAGTAAACGACGCTCAATCCTCGCGTTCTGAGCACACAATTGTTCGTTTGTGCGCTCATTCTCCCTCACGCCCCGGGCTCGACACGCCTTGTTACGCAGAATGTGAGCTCGCATCACCAGATGATGCATGAGCTCACTGTCGGCTTCGAAATCTGTTCGTTCACCGCTGGAAAGCAAGTGAGAACAAAAACCTCAGGATGCAAAAGGACACGTACGTCCTGTACTCTTCGTGCATTGTCAACAGCTGAATCTTGGCGGCACATGTGTTTTTCGGAGGACGTGAGGGGTGTGGGTGGCCCAGTTGGAGGGAATGCAAGACAAATTCGTCCAGGCTGGATCGGCGCTCCCCTTGAGGCATCTGTCTTGTTGTCTGTGCGAGCATATTGACGTGCGCCCACTGACGGCAGACCTCCTCCGAGTCCCCGCTACGATCTATGACAATGGGGCGCTGAGACCAATGTTGTTCGACGTCGATGTCACCATCGGAGGCCTCATCGTCGTAGCCCAGGTCCCTATAATTAGGCGTCAGTGGCATACACACGATCAAGAAAGGAGATAGACTTGCATAGATATGCCATCGCCTGCAGGAGCATCGGCGGCCGGAAAGTTTTTCGCCAGGAAATCACTGCGAATCTTCAGTTTCTTGAACACCACTCAAAGAACGAACTCGCCTGAATAGCGGCGGCCCCGGCGAGACCTCTTTCATCACTGTGTCCATCGCCGAGTTCCACGCCTCTGACTCCCACATCGTCGCCATCTCAGCGGCGCTGCGCGCTATGTCTTCCTTCTCCTTGAAGCGTCTCGCTGCCTTTTCAATCGATCCGTTGGTATCTGTGGTTCGAGCACGTTGATTGCGTTGATGCTCTGAGCCTAACCAAACATCAATTTGAGAGCGAGCGGAAGAGACGGTATACCCAAAAGCTTTCGTTTCTTCGCCATTGTAGAAGAGCCGTCTGTTGGTGTCGTTGTAAACTCGGGGCGGTTGGTGTTGAGTATCTCCGTGCCGAAAGAAAAGTCCTCACGGCGTAAAATTCCTCAGATACGTTCGCAGCCGGCGTAAAATTCTGCCGCTTGGGATGATCACCATCACCGCATGCTCATCAGAAAAAGTGGTTTTGCTTAGCAATTGGAAACAAAAGATGGATTCGATAATCTCAAACATGTCATGACTACTCCAGAAAATCGTGAGCAGCTGGTAGTTTATCAGAAACCCTTACCTATGTAGTCGGAGCGCTGCGGAGCGTTAACCTGAGGTCCCTTAATATAATCAGCACAGTGGCGCAAAGAGAGCAAACAAGAACGCACCGAATCCACTCCCACGCAAACGTTAATTACAATCAATCGCGATTGATACCGCGTACTTTCTCCATTGGACTTAATCTCGCATGTGGTCTACATAGCCGACTTGGTAATTATATTTGATCTGTGGTACGAGATTTTACAGAGCGTCCAGCCAGCTCTCCAGGAGACTGTGGCCACGAGCAGGGCACGTCCGACGAGTGAGCAGGACTTTCTCCCTAGAAATAAATTAGTTTTGCAGCGCAGCGATTGATTGAAACTAACACACTATCATTCATTCCGTAGCGGCGGTTGTAGCGTTGCCATCGGCGCCCACATGCACGTCGATGTTTCGCGTGTGCGCCACAAAACCACGCTTTGGGCCGGCATAAATCTAGTATGCGGTCATTGAGTCTCCCAAAAAGAAAGCGAGACAAAAGTCACCTGGATTTCGTGCAAAGGAAGCCTTGTATGCACGTCGAGCATACATTGTTCGCAGAAGTGATCATCGACCGGGCACTGCCAGCAGCGGTATTGAGACTGCTGAGCAGCGCACTTGGTGCAGGTAGGAGGGGGTATAGCTCTGATGTGCGCTTCGACTTGGTGTAGTTCCTTCATGGTAGGAGCCTGCTTCAGTTAGTACAAAATATCGGCAAATTTGGGCACAACCCACCCTGAAACCGGGAGGACTCATGGTGGTCAAGTGCGGAAGTCAGATGGTGGTCGAGTGCAGAAGTGGGACATCCATTTTTGGAAGGATTGCCGTCTGACTTCAACATATGCAAACAACTTCCTTTTGTCACCCTATCCTCACCGATGTAACATGCCTCCATCCTCTCTACCCGCCGAGGCTCTCACTCCCGTGGCCGAACAGGCCATTTACTGCGATATTTCGGATGAGCGGGACTACAGCCCACCTCTTGACGACAAAACATGGTATCTACTTTCGCCCGGAATCCTATCTCGCAATAGGTGCTCTACTTTGCCCTTCGTGCTTAAACCAATTTTTAAATATTGAACAGGGACAAGCTTTTTGCAGAAATAAAGCACAGATTCAAGGACCCTGGGCTGGGATACGACGTGTCGGACTATCCATGCTACGCTGCGCCCACCTTCCAAATGATCGTAGCCTTCCTGCCGCGGTGCCCAGACCTCCAGCCCCAGTTCAAGAGGACGCCTAGCGGTAGGATGAAGCAGACGGGGTCCATTTACTTCGTCATCCTTGGGATAAACACAATTCTTTTCCACCCGTAGGCTTCCTTTCTTTCTTACGACCTTTTACAGCTTCATACTGACTAACTGCCTGCTGCAGCGTCTCCGCCCTTAGGCTAGCGGAATTTTGCAACGCCCCACACGCTGTCATCCTCGCTGTTGCAACCTATGATGAGGCGATGAAGGCCACCGCCAGCTATCCGCCGCTGAGCGCTGCCGCCGCCAAACACCTGGATGGCATCAAAAAACAAGTTCGCGAGGCGCTTCGCGAGACCATGGGGTGCCCTGTCGTGTAGTATCTCGCATATCCTTCTCCAATTGCTTCGCTACCTTCAAATTGCTACTGTTCGCTTCGCTATTACCTTGCTATCGTTTGTACTCTATCGTTTGTACTCTGCCACAGTATGGATCAAACGTACACGTTTGAAAAAGGGAACCCGTGCTCCAGTCCTGCCTCGACACAGAGCCGCCCTTCCCTCGTCCGCCAGGAATTTACGGATATAGCCCTCTGATGTCAACAGTCACAAATAACGCGCTCTTTACCCATTACTGCCCGCAGCAGCCCGCAGCCCGCAGCGCTGCGGGCTTCAGAAACTCGCTGAATCTCCCCACCCCAGCAAGCTCTTGTTTTACCACCATGTCGTCTCAGTCCTCTGCTGGTTTCACGTACCCGTCCAACGCCGACTTCCCTCGCAACCTCAATCTCTCTAATCCATCCTATCTCCAAAAAATAGAGGACCCCACCTGGTACATGACCTCCGCGCCGGCGTCTACCAGCGTTACTGCCCACATCTCTCGCGATCGGTATGCATTAGAGTGCTTGGGCGCCTTCAAGAACTGACCCCAGCCTTCAGTATCCGGATTACCGGTATATGGGCAGAAGAGCTCGAGAACCCTGAGCCGGGTTGCGACCGTGGCGACTACCCCACCTTTGTTGCCCTCACTTTCAAGGACATTGTTCGCTTTTTGCCCCGTTGCCCAGGCTTGGAGGGCCAGTATCAGCGCGACGCTGCGGGGAGGTTCAAGCTAGTCGGCAGGCTTTATTTCGTGGTCGACGGCTGCGCTTTCGTTTTCGAAAGAGCGTAAGCCCAAACTCATTCAATGTTTAAGCCAGCAATCTAACCCTACCTTCACCAACCCAGCAGCGAAGCATACATCATGCACCAGTATCTGCCGGACCCGTTTGGCTGCATCTTTGTCACCTCAAACAAGAAGCTAGCTGAGCGCCGCGGCGAGGAGTTCAAGGATGAGTACCAATAAACGCAATCTCGCTATCTCGTTCACTTTCTCGCTACGCTACCTCGCTACCACATTGCTCTCCGAACTTCGCTGCTCGCTATCTTACCCTCCAAATCTCGCTACCCGCCACGTCGCTAAATTGTATACAACTACTTTGTGTAACCGTATTGAATTGAATAACGCTATTGAAGAACTATCGACCCAATTGAAGAACCGTCGAAGGTGTACGCCGACTTCAAGGGCTTTTTCAGGGGATAGAACTGCAACCACTCCTTCCCCTCGTTTCTTTCCGCCCACCCTTCGCGCAGCCTTGCCAAGTATTCGCTGCGCTCTTTCCGCACCTGTTCCATCACCGCAGTTTCAAAAAGCTTGGGTTCGCGAGGGCGTTTGTCTGAGGGGACGTTGTTGTAGCCGAGCCAAAGCAGGACCTCAGAGCCAGGCAAAGCACCACGGCCTTCCACATAATCAAGCACCTCTTGTGTACAAATTAATTATACTTTGAAAGGAAGAATGTGTTCCTCACCTTGCTTGAATCTGCGTTCAAGTGAATCTTTTTCGACGTCGGTATGAATTGGAGCGTCGGTTTGAGCTGAGGCGTCGGTCTGAACTGAAGCTTCGGGCATGGTGCGGTGGAAGTGATATTTATTTTATCCGGGGATACTATATCGCGATTTTTTACAATCTGAGGCATCTGATCCTATTCTGATCTCAACCATGTACAGCGGCGCGATCATCTTCCAGCTCGTCAGCCTTGAAGAATAGGCCCATCGCTGATCGCCACCGAGCACCCGGGGCTCCATCGATCTCCTCCTTCATCCTCCTCCCGCCTGGCTTCGCGAGGAGCTCCTTGACCGTCTGAAAGCCGTACTCCGCCCAACGGAAGAGGCCTCTAGCGGCATACTGTGTAATCGAGTGCCGCTCCTCCTCAGGCGCGATAGGGGTGTTGCCGTGATTAACACAGCCGGAAGGAATAAGCACCGACACGCCGCTGGGAAATTCGATCACAAGTCGCAGCTGCTTCAGGTACATGTGGCCACCACGCTTGTGATCAAACTTCCCGCCGGATGTAACACCGCAGAAACCGTTGGCCAGGTTTTGGGTGTCACAGTGATCGAACGTGAAGGCATCTGGGCCGCAATTGAAGGTGGCGGCGGGGAAAATAGAGTTTTGAAAAAGATTGATGAGCTCGGGATGGTGCTGAAATAAGGCCTTGAGAATGCGACAATAATATCTGTATAGCTTAGGCGCATAGAGGGCAAAGCCCACTATGCGTTAGATGTTAGTTTATAGTTGGCTATACCGCGGCAAGGAGAATACCCACTGGACTGAAATCCCATTATTCGGCGAATGTATATGTTTCGTAAGAGCCGGCGGATGAGGCGTCGAATACGCCGACTGTTGCGTAGATTGCCAGGCCGCTAAAGGCAAGTAGGGATCAGAGGTAGGGGTATTAAATCAATAATTCGACCTACCCTCTGGCCGCCGCCAAAGCTGGCCCCAGCAGTTATGGGGAAGTAATTTCCACGACGGTGCAGTGAGGGAGACCACAGGCCGTGCCGTTGAGCATAGCGCCGGGCGTATTTCAGCTCCTCGAACGCCTTCTTGGTGACGTCCTCCCAGTCTGGGTCGTCAGGTGTGCCAAGGAGGACTGCGATAATACGACCCTCGCAGTCGAGAATGAGCCTCGGGTCGCTGGTATAGGAGGTCAGAATGAGAAAGTGGGAGCAAGGGAAGGCTTACCGCGCGTTCCATTCCATATATTCACATCCCTCCTCCTCGAGCTCGGACAGGGTGTAGAATCGGCGTGAGCCCTTGGACCGTCTCCCGATCCATGCTCCTGCGGATGTCGGAAGCTGTGCGGCATCGAAATCCACAGTGTGCGGGGCTTCTTCGCGGTAAGCTTGGGGGTATCGTGCATCTGGGCCGCGATCGTAGGGAGTTTGCGCTGCATTCCTTTGATTCCGCCGGCTCCGATGAGCGGCCGCACCCCGTCTCTTGCGCTCAGCCTCGGCCCGACCAGGAGGAACAGGCGGCTGCGTGCTGGATGACGATGCGCAAGGTGTGGCAAGGTTGCCGGTGCCAGACAAAGGCGGGGCGGGCGTTGGAGCTGGCAATGGCGACGGTGAGCGTGAGTTGGATGGGGAGGACCTGGTAGACGAGGGAGTGCTGGACAGCGGCGACGGCGGCCGGGAGAGCAAGTCGACGTCCTCCCATTCATCGTCTGAAGCCTCAGGAGCAGCATGACCGCCTGCGTCCGCCGCGGCATCGAGCTGCATCTCCCGGGCATCTGCTGCAGCTATTGCATCAGCGACAAGGGTGTCAAGCGACGCGCGAGTCCGAACGATCTCGCAGGGGCGTCCGTTGATGCGGATGTTGTCGAGCTCATAGGGGGAGAACTGTTTGCCGCTGCGCGGTGGCCTGGCAGTGCGCGCCCTAAGGGAAGGAAGCGTAAGCGATCAGGTCGCAGGGCTAGGGATGGGAGGGTATGAAGAATGGAGATCATAGAGAAAGTATGCGAGTGCGACGTGCAGAGTTACCGTAGGACATGCGGTTACATCCAGCGTGCAACTATACACGCCGCCCTCGATGAGGTACGCGTCCCAGGCTGCATGTCGGCGTCGTTAAGGGTCATCGACGGAGACGAGCCATGCAGGCAACCAAAGGCGTTGAATGCCTGCAATGAAGTAGAGTGAGGAGGGTTCATCTACATACCGTGCGCACTGGGGTGTTGGTGGTACGAGCGAGGGAGGAATATATATTTTTTAAGCTCATCGCCGCCATCGGTGCCACACCAACATGGACGTAAAAGAGCAAGCCGAGCGTGGCCGAGCGTTACAGGCGTGATGAAATATCACACCTGGCTCCTTTTGGCTGGTATCAGCCTCCATGCTCGACGCGTTTTATTAGTGCGTGGACGCGCCTATATTCATTTTTCAACGTTCTTAAATCATATTTGAGTGAACCGATTCCGAAAACGAAAAAATAAGGGGAATTGCTTGTTTCATATATCAGCCTCGTAAAGAATGGCGTCGCTAGCAGGCAGAAGGGCCTGGATTGAGTTTGTGTATTATGTGAAAGCGAGAAAAGATCGTACCAATGTTAAATTGTGAGCGCACGGAGGTGGCGGAGTATCGTTTGAACGAAAGCAGCCAGAAATCTCGAAAAGAGAGAAGTCTTCGCTCAATAGAGAGCGGTATCGTGTTGTGTTGAGCTTCAAGCACCACATAACAGGTCTGTGAGCTCATGTGAGTCAATTCAACCAGATATACGCACAAAACTAGGTGTTCAAATTATCAGCCTGTCGGAAATGTACTGCCTACACAGCGCAGGATATTTCTGAGACGTTGTCGGAGTGGTCTTCGGATGCGTAGCAATTAGCCGGTTCGAACAAGATAAGAGTTTGAGGTATTATAGGGTAGAGCAAGATGGAAGGTTCAGGGTGTGTGTGCGGATGTGCAAATACAGTACATCACCCTTTGATCACTTTCGACTTCCATGGTCAAATCGGCATCTTCTGGTAACAAACACAAGAAACACCCTCCGAACGACTCGAAGACATTCAGAATCGGGTGCGTGGGCTTTTAAACTACCCTGGCGCCCGTATAATTTGCGTATCTCAGGTTGGAAACAGAGGAAAAGGTACTTAGGCATCGCAAGGCGCAGTCTGAGTACTACGCTCGGTACGTGCCCTCTTTTTTCGCTTGTTCCTCGTTCAAAGCCGTTCTGACTGTAGCCTGAAAGTTTGTCCAGAAATCCAGACGCGCGAGTGCGTCGGCGGGAACGGGCAGCGGAGGCACGGTATGTACATTTTCATTCCAAAGTTGATATCCTATACGACCCGCTGAATTAAACGGTACAGGGCTGCGGCTAAGCTGAAAAAACGGCGCTGGGATCCACCCAAAGCGAAACGCATGCCTCCCTTGTCCATCTCTGAAGGGAGAGCCTCAGTTGGACGGTCAAAATGCTCTGGTGAACAAATCGCCACCGCATCCAGCACCTTCAAGGATGATCCATTTGACTTCCAAGATCCACGGGCACATACAGACTCAGGGATGGACGTCGGTGAGCATGCAGTTGCCTCAGACGTTGATGCAGTTGTTGGTACTGCCGCGTCCCCGACTTCCGAGGAATTCCTGGCACTCAGCGCCCTCGCCCAGCTGGCTGAAGGCGTTGTCTCGCACGTCTTGCAGGACGCCAAGCCTGAGGATAACACTGCACAGTACAGGGAGGTTCGGGCTGTGTTTGTCTCATTTTTGTCAATCTACCGTTGGCGCTACTTAATGGATAATTACAACAGGGAGAACGAAGTACAAGTAAACGAGAACACCATCGATGACTGGCGCGCCGGATCTGTGGATTCAATCTTGGAGATGGCTAACCAGTTGAGCTCGCACAAGTGAGTGGATAATTTTGAATTCTTGCAACATTTTGTAATCTTGCCAAGGTCGGATGCTGCCCATGCCGCCGCGTACCAGGCAGCACATGCCATCACCACAGACTCGAAACTGCCGTTGGCTGTGCAACGGGGTGAACTACCTCCGGGTGTCGCACCGCTGAACCGTGTACAGGAGATGGCCTTGGCCATCAGTGGCCATATTGGACACCTGAGCACGGTCCAGGCTGCGCAGCTGGAGGTAACCAAGGTGAACTCGGGGGAACTCAGCCTCCCATCACCCGATGATGGGCTCAACTGGTCCCGTCGCCCAAGACTTACCATCGACCAATGGCCCCGCTGCGACTGGACAAAGAAAGAAGTTGCGATCAGTTGCTGGAGAACTACGGTTGGAAACGCGGTGGAAAAGAGTCGGAGAAGGGCGGCGAGGAAGGAGGCACATCAAACTGCGGAGGATGGAAAGCTGGGACGATGGTTTCAGCAAGCGATGCAGAAAACGAGGCTGGCGAGGAAGGAGCAGAATGACGAGATCTGGGCGTCAGGTGGGGTGTCGGAAGGGGATCGGGACTAATGGAGGTCAAGAACAGATTCGCGAGTAGCTCACATCCGGATCCCACGATGTTGTACTCTAAAATTCAAATGTGATTATCTTGTTCTGTGATGGGTTGATTTTCGTTCGGTCTCGATTCACTCGAATAGAAAGACGCAGCAGAAAAACGATTCGTATGTAACACATTGAGTACAATACACATTATAAACGGGCATGACCAGCGACGAGGTAAACTACTGCTTGACTCGGACCGAGTTCTTGCTACAATCACAAGCGAAATTAGCGAGATGGTCGGCAAAGAAGCGAGGTACTCACTCGCCCGAAACCCAGCCCAATAATTCGGGCTCGTCATCACTTGACTGGCCGAGTGCAGCGGCATGGGCCTTGCTGGTGGGATCGAGAGCGGCAGGAATATCATCGGTGGGCGCAGGTACAGAGGCGGGTGCAATGGGAAGAGCCCTCCACTTCTGGACCTTGCCATCCTCGTAGCGCGCGCGGTAGAAGGCCAGCGCCTCGAGACGCGAATCCTTTTTCTTGCGGAAGCCACTGGGGACACCTTCAACGTTGGCCTTGGCGTCGTCGCTATGTTCAGTCAGATAAAAAGCAGGGCAATAAAACAAGGTAAAAATGCTTACGGGTCAATGTACATGCCGGGCTCGCGGCCGATGCACACTACTTGCCAGGCGACGTTGTCGCAGACGCCCTTTGCATACGATGCCTCGAGTTGATCGGGGGTGAGGGCTTGCGCTTGAACCCAATCGAACAAAGCTGCATCAAGGGCGGGCGTCAGGTTCGACACCAACATCTGCAAACTACAGCTTACGAGCGGGAGGGGCAGCTGCGGCGACGGCAGCCTCGGCCACAAGAGCAAAAGAGTGGCGGATTTGGTCTGTGTACCGTTAGATAGCAAATGAGATAGACATGAAGCTCGCCTTTAACGTCAAGGCAGACGCTAGTCATCTCCAGCGCCCGCTTGGACAGGGCAATTCCAGGAACGACATCTAAAAAGCATTAGTGTTACGCTGCACATGCGGGCTTGGGGTTTACTCTGCACCTCAATGCAGAGGCGGGTCATGTCAAGCGACATCTGGGTCAGGTTGCTGACCAGGGCGAGCAAGGCGTCCAACTCTTGCTGAGGGTTGGAGGCGTTGGTCGCCGGCGTCAGTACTTTGTCCGACATGCGAGGGAGGAGCTGGGTAGGAAGTGAGGGTGGGTGATGAAGTGAGGTCTGAGGGCCGTGTGAGCATTGTGATGGCTACATATGTTTTTGCGTACCTTTTGATGTAATCGATGATAGATGGCGAGATAGAAGAATCTGTTGGATCAAATGAGGCGGCCGCAGGATCGCATGGTCGAATAGAGCATCTTGGGATATTCCCTGATATTCCAATCGTCAGGTAAATGCCAGAAAAGGAATGGGTCGGCCGGGCGGATATAAAAAACACGGGTTAGTTGAGAGTTATCGGGAGGGATTAGGAGAAAAGTGGTGATATATAGCAAAATATTGCTAGTAGGACTTGAAACACAACGAGGTTGGCACTATTTATTACCCTGCTGGAGCGGTGACGTATCAGCGAGTCCGAGCATACATACGGCCGCTCACCATTTCTGTTCCTTCAATTACCCACACTACTCGCGGACTACACTCCGACCCACGATGGCACCGCGTAGATGGCACGGCCCCGAGCACTTACCGTTCTTCACAGAGTGGATGCCCAGGTTTATCCAGCGAAAGAGTCAGCAGAAGCTCTACAGCTTTTGGAGTCCTATGTTTGAGGCCTGGTTCGAAGAATTCCCGGAGCAGCTGGCTTTGGGCTTGCCGGTGCCCCAGGCAGGCCAAGACACGCCGCCTCTGTCGAACGAGGAACTCATCGCTCTGCGCACTGCCGTTAGTAAAAGAAAGCAGGTGAGTGACATCGGAACGTGCCATCCAATGTGTACTGACGCCTTCTCAGATGTTACAGAATTATTTTCGTAACGCGGCCGCACGCTGGACCACTTGAATCGACAATCGCTGGGATTCAGGGATTTGTTGAGGGGGAATTAGCACAAATTTGGGCGAAAAGAATGGGATATGTAGCAAAATAAATAGCGCTAATTCTGAAACACGACTAAGTTGGCAATATTTATTACCCTGTTAGAACGGTGACATATCAGCGAGTCCGAGCCTACGTGCGATCACCCACCGTTTCTGTTTTCCCCATCACCCACCAAATTTTCTTGACCACACTACTCGCACACTACACACTCTGACCAACGATGGCACCGCGTACATGGCACGGCACCGAGCACCGACCCTTCTTTATGGAGTGGATGCCCAGGTTTATCCAGCGCCAGGCTCAGCAGAAACTATACAAATTCTGGGGGCCTATGTTCGAGGCCTGGTTCGAAGGTTTCCCCGAGCAGAAGGACTTGGGTTTGCCGCTACCCCAGCCAGGTGGAAACGCGCCGCCTCTGTCAAACCAGGAGCTCGACACTCTGGGGAAGGCTGTTAGTAAACGGAAGCAGGTAAGTCGCGTCGGAACCTACAATGCGACGTGTTAACTGACGCGTTCGGCGCTCCCCAGATGTTGGAGAATTATTTTCGTAACAATCGCGCCAAGCTGGATCCTGGCGCCGCGAAAAGACAGAAGTCGCTCTATGCTTTGGCCAGATCACTCTTCAAGGCGAAGCCACCGCGTAAGCGTTTGCACAAGGCCGTCGAGTTGTTCCAGCTGCGCAACAATCGACTCATTCAAGAAGAGTGTTCACGCGAAGGCCACGATGCCATCAACGAGGAGACGATGTCGCGGGCTGTGGCCAACTGGGTCGACGAGTCAGATAAACAGCAAGTGGCACGCATCAAGGCCACGCAGGCAGCCAGGATACGTTTGCGTAACCGTGTTGCGCACGCGCTGTTTGCAGAGGCATCGGACGAGGAGCTTGCAATTATTGCAGACCTGATGGAGCGTGAGAAGGCGGGCGAGATTGTGGAGGGTGAGGAAGACGATGAGGGGTTGCCTGCTCGTACTGCAGCTGAGTACCAGTCGTATGTACCGCTTGAACGTGTCCTCGGAAGATTTTGATTATTTTTGCAGATCCATCGATGAGTCGTGGGATGTGATGAAGAAGGTGCACGCAGCCATAGAGAAGATGACGGGCTGGTATGGGTTCAGTATCTGGGGAGGGCCCAATCCACGAATTGGTGGCGAACTGAGCATGAAATCGTAAGTTTGGAATGGCTGTTTGGTCATGTTATTAACGAAACTCTTCAGCGTCTCCTTTGGATTGTCACCTAGTGGACTCGACTTTGAAGCCACTCATGCCGACTTCGAAAAGGCGGTCGAGGTCCCATTCCAGCTTTTTCTGAGGCGCTGCTTTCGTGCGTGCTGGTCTGTTTCTTGAGTTTTGGACGCAGATTTTCTGATTTTATTTGCTTCCAGCGCCCGACGTTCGTAGCAAAAGATCCCTCGACGCCGCCATTTCAGACGCTACACCCACTGAAGACGAGGCGAAGCTTGACGCTGGTTTCCGACTGCCGAATGACAGTGACTTTCCGTCCAAGAAAAAGCCCAAGTGGATGTCGAAGCCAAAAAAATCTACAAACCCTGACGACGCCGAGACCTCCCTCTCCCCCATGCCAGCAACCGCCATACCTCCCGCTAGTCCTGCTCCAACGGCCGCGACACCTAGTGCTACGCCGACACCAACACCAGTTCCTGCGCCAGCATCGCAGCACGTCCATCCTGTGCCCAGTCCGACTCTGGAGCCGATGAACTCTACTTCTACTGGAGACGGTTCACACGCCGCCTCACCAAGCGACAACCCAGATTTCGACACGTCACGTAATGACCTGGGGTTCGAAGGACTGGATACCTTTTTTGAAGAGGAGGGATTCGGGCTGGACGGCATGGAGATCGATGAGGGCAATGAGCTTGGTATGCCGCCATTGCCCTCAGCGAGCACACGCTGGGATACGGGGCCTATTGAAGGCTGTGATCTCACCCCCGCCTCGGCCTTCACACAAACCACAAGCGTCAATGGCTTCAACTTCCCCACCGCTCCAAAGGACCCGAATTCCCGCATGAACGGCCTGTTCGCCGACTACCGTCGCATCATTCAAGATAGCCCGACGCGCAGCTACAATTCCACAAACACATTATCCCTCTCCCTCTCAGCACCTCGTACCACAGGGCACGCTCCCTCCGCGGACGCACAGGCTTCGCCGGTGCCTGCAAGATTCCGGCGTCCATGTGGCAGTAGCCCGATTCGTCCAACTCCGTCATTCGGTGCGAGAGGCCTGTCTGCTGCGCCGCTGCCTGCATTGGGTGGTTCCCTGCAGCAACTCATCCTCCCCACCGCAGTGGCAAAGTCTGCGCCACCTGCCTCCACTCCCGCGATGCCGCCCCAACCACGCTCCGCTCCCATCGCTGCTACGTCACCGCAGCTGACTGTACCACCTGGAGGAGCAGTACCGGCGCGGAGGCCTGTCCTTCCCCAATCTCGCCCGGAGGCGAACGTTCCCAAACCTGCGAAACCAGTGGCAAAGCCCAAGCCGGCAGCAGGAGGAGCGAAGCAGCCAAAGCAGGCGAGGGGCAAAGCAGGCGCAGCGAGAGCAAAGAGGGCTGCGCAGCTGATGGAGAAGAAGAAGGCAGCTGGGAGGGGGAGGGCGGGGGCGGCGGACGAGGTGTCTGTTGATGAGGCTGTGGAGGAGGTTCCGGACACAGGCGTCCTGGTCGACACGAGCAACACATTGATATACTCTATGACGAACAACAGCATCAAATTCGATAAGGAGGTGAAAGCTCGCCAGGCCGCCGCTGCCGCCGCCAAGATTGCCAAGGCTCCTGTCGTCCCCAACCTACTCTACAACCCGGATGGTCCCAGCGACCTCGTCATCCTGACCCGCCCCCGCCGTGAACCCAAGCTCAGAACTAACCCTGACAACACCACCGTTTCTCTTCCAGTCAAGCGGACGCTTGCAGAGCGTCGTGAGATGAGCAATGCTGAGACCGAGAACGCGTTACTTGCGCAGTCAGGCCGTCTCCCCACTGCAGGCTCCTCTTTGAGTGCAGCGAGAGGTACAATGAGGTGCGCTCCCGTGTTGTAACTCTTCGCTTATATAACTGACCAAAACGACCGTAGGGGCAGGGGCAAAAGTAACAGCTAACAATGTACATATGTATAACTCTACCTACGTACGCAGATATCGCCTCGCCTCAAGTAGCATGTTTTTTCTATGATTCAAGGTGTTTGTGTTTGACATACAGTATTTTCTTTTGCCGAGAGATTTGAGACTGTGAGCTTGAGTAGAGTCGGACTTGGTGTAACGAAGGGCAAAAAGAAACTCCAACAAATTGATTGAAAAGTACAGGAGGCGGGAATCGAACCCCAGCGGAAATTGAAAACGTCCGAGAGAATCCAACGGAGTAGACGGACTAACTGGTGTACCATACGGACATGAGAAGGATAAAATACATAGCGTATTCGGATTGGGGGCAAAGCTTCTGCAGAACAGAAAATAATTTTTGAAGCCTATTGTCGTTGTGTTTGACTGCTTCTGAGGGGCTAGAGGGGGAGTGGGATGCATTAGAACGCCGGACGTTTGAGGCACGGACCGAAAAAAAATTGGAGAACAGGAAGGTGGAGGTTTCACTAGGCAAATGGAATGGTGAGACTGGAGATAGAGACCGGCTGCGGCGAGATAGCTACGGATTGGAAGGTGAGAGTGAGCGGCCCGAGGACAAATCACCCCAGGCCAAGGGACGGGTGCAGTGGGCCGGGCTACGAATAAATCTGTGTAGGCGATACTTTGAGCGGGCAAGGCCATCCGGGCGCGCTAGAGCTAATTTCGACGCGTCAGGGATTAAGTTGAGGTGTAATAAAAGTAAAAACACACAAAATGTAGCGCCAGGGAAGCGCACCAGCCGGCGGGAGCGGATGCGGCTGAAAAGCATGTTTTGACCGGTTGAAGCCATCCAGATTTCCTGGAGCTGGTTTGAATGCATAAAATCATTTCAGGGGCACGGAGACATGCAAACACACAAAATGTAGCGCCAGGGAAGCGCACAAGCCCCCGGAGAAGTGGATGCCGCTCAAAATCGTATTTTCCACATTTAACGCGATCCAGGTGTAGTGGAGCCGGTTTGAGCACGTCAAAAACCTGCTGGAGAACTGACACATGCAAAAGCATAAAATGTAGCGCCAGGGAAGGGCGCAAGCCCCCGGGAAAGCGGATGCCGCTCAAAATCGTATTTTGCACGTTCAACGCCATCCAGGTGTCCTAGAGCCGGTTTGACCGCGTCAAAGAGCTTCTGGAGAACTGATACATGCAAACGCACAAGATGTGACGCCGGGGAAGCGCGCCAGGCCCCGGGGAAGCAGATCCGGGCTGGGGACCTAATTGATGCCAGAGCCTCAATTGCGGCCCGGAGTGGCTGCTTTGAGGTGTGAGTAGTGAACTGAATGAGGGTCGAGGCCAGTGAGTCACGAGGTATATGGAGGGAAGGGGAAGGGGAAGCCAGGGAGGCGATCCGTATTGGGGGGAGGGAGAAGCAGTCTGTTCATAACAACAGTAAACAATTAGGCAATATTGATGCGACATCAAGCGCCTCTTTGTGCACGGACCACAAAGGGCGGACGACAGCGCCACGCGGCGGGGAGCGCGTGCGTGCGGACGCTTCTGGAAAAGGGCTGGTCGATAGCTGATATATCAGCTTGCACTTAGGCAATTGTCGAGCCTGATATATCATTGCACATGGGAGATTGCCCATCCTTTGATATATCAATACCCCGTATACACCTGGATTTGCAGAGAGCTGTGTAACCAACCGTTTGTAGTCGTGCGCATCTGTAATGCTGTTAGAATGAATCATTATTGCTAGCAGGAACCAAGAAAGACGCACAGGAGCTCAAAACCAGTAAATCCAGAACCGACACAAGAGTGTCGAACGGAGAGGTGGCATGTTTCTGATTGAATATTGCAATCGACAATGGGCTTGAGAAGTGAATCAGTTGCACGCACCTTGTGTCTCCGCGCATCGGATAGGACGAGCCGGTTCACATAAAATACATAAAAATCCGCGCCAATTGGACTCCGCATGAATTTCGCGAAGTAGTCGTTCTGCAGAACCGACGACAACATCAGATGATAGGGGCTTTGGTTGCGCGGTGCCTCTTTGTACGCAGCGACAAGGGATGGGAGAAATTTGGCACAGAAGGCGCCCTTGAAGATGGTCAGAAGCTGCGACAAGCTGGGGGAAAGGACCAACGATGATGGTGTCGGCTATGCCACCGTCGGAGTCCTCGGGGACCATCTCGAAAGATATTGCCTGCAGCTTCATGGTGCCACTCAGCATACCGAATTGATACGATGATACCAGAGAGCTGTAACCGTACCTGTTCGTATGCCACTGCATGCTTGCTGATAGGTATGTCGGAAAAATCGTAATCTGCTCGAAACGTCCTGGGATGCATCCCAAGACACCGCAAGGCCATATGGTTTTATGTGCCTTGCAGCACAAGGGTAAGAAATGGGGAAGGTCTTCCAAGCCAAGGGGTGACTCCCAGACTCTCTCAAGGCACCCGGGTGCCAGCCGACCTCACAATGCAACTCAAGGTTCCACAAGCCATGCTTCCCACGCTCTATGCCCCCCTCTTCTCAGCTCTCGATCTATTCATTCGGATGGAAAAAGAAATTGAAAAAAGAAATATTATTGGAACGTTACGATACAGGGTGCTAATATGACAGCGGTACAGGATGCGAATACCGAATACGGCACGAATGCTCTCTTTAAATGCAAGGATAGCCTGGTGGTTGATTGGTTAGTGGCTACACGGGAGAAAAATGGTTGATACACACCTCGTTTAGTCGGCGTTTAGGCTCAACAGGCCTGAGTGTAATATGAGCTTGTGTCACGATTAGATACCAATCTTATCGTTCCAACGCCTATCTTGGAGACGCCTAACGAAGCGCCCGTGGATAAGATAGCACTGAAGGAAGACTAGATATCGGACACATGGAAAACACATGGTAGACATGACGTCACCATGACGAGGACATGACATAGCATACATGTTGCAAAGGGATGGTTTTACACACCTAGTACACAAGGTATTCATATAGCGAAGATACTCTCACGGTTGAAAGAACAGTATAAGTAGAGTAGTATATTCGCCTGTATTCTTTAGTCTTTTATTCGATTCATTTCTCGAAGCACTCTACATCTCACTCCCCAATCCACTATCTTAGCATAGTTGGACGAGATTGTGTCTTTGATTGTGACATAATAAAAGACTACCCTTCATACCACCCGTACCACCATACTCCGACCTCCTTTCCCTTTCTCCCCCACCCACTTCCACTTCGCGCACTTCTTGCGTGTCTCTTACTCTTCTCATCTGGACTCTCGTAATTGAAGATCCATTCCCCTATTCCCCACCCACCGACCTCCTACCTCGTCCACAACGAGTCTAAACAATTGCAGCGACAACCAAGGAGGGCCACTCTCGAAACAGACAGACGCTGTGCAACGGGAAACGTTGAGACCGTCCCAGCACAATAGCAGTCGTAGGAGACTAGCCTAATCCTCGGAGAGGGCTATCTCGCTATCGTCGGGTGTGTCGTAGAAGACCCGGGGTAGTTCTGTTTGCAAAAGCCTTTCTTTGACCCCACCAACCGCTTCGTGCGGATCAAGACAAGCCGCGACGTTTCGCGCACCCTCGACTGACTCCTCGGAGTCCACATCGACCCCGCCATCACCCCCACCACCGTTACTACTACCCGCGCCTATTGCGCTATCCTCCTCACCATCCCCCGCCACTCACCTTTACCTTTCCTTCCCGACCTTCACCTCTATGTCCCAAGCCGTATCTCCGGGACACAGCCGATTCGCATCCCCCGTACCGAGTATGCAAATGGACGACCCAGAACCTCACACTGGGACGTATGCACCGAGGGCTTTCTCCTCGAAGATCACCCTCGCATCCCTCCCGCCGCATTTCGACGGGAACGACAAATCCAAGTGGGATACTTGGAACGACGCCCTTAAAAATTATATTTGGGCATATGGAGCAGAGTTTGGCTCCCCGAAGACGAAGATCGCCTTCACCATTTCGCTACTAGGCAGCAAAGACGGCGCGCCCAGCCCAGCTTCCAACTGGGTCCGTAATTGGCGCAAGCGAGTCCTCGACGAGGATGAGGAGTTGCCCGAGGGGTACTCCTTCGCGAAATTCTTGAACGATCTTGGGAAGACGTTCAAAGACCACAATGTGCGCCAGACAGCGTACATTCGCCTCACGACGACGAGGCAAGGGAAGACCGCTCTGGCGGACTTCATTCAGGCATTCGAGTTGAATGCAGAGGAGGCGGGTTACGACCCGTACGACGCACTAGGGAACAACGATCAGTTCCTGTGCGAGAACATTGAGAACCTCGTCAACGAGGAGGTTCGCTCGCAGCTCTATGCCGGGGGTATAGAGATTCCGGAGAGTTACGCCGGAATGAAGAAAAGGATGATGACCATCAGTCGCATCCTGGAGAGGCAGAAACTGCGCAAGGCGCAGCAGCCAAAGGTCGGCGGGACCCCTTTTTGGGTCCCTGCGAAGTCGACACCACCCGCCCCCAGCGGTAATTACCGGGGAACTGCGCCAAATCTGGCAAAGAAGCTTGCGCCCGGGGAAACGGCCCCAATGGACGTCGACGCTTCGAAGACGAAGGGGCAACCCTTCAAGTGTTACAATTGTGGCGAGGAGGGCCACATGGCACGCGAGTGCCCAAAACCACGCCGGGAGCGTGGAAAGATCAATGTCCGCGCTCTGCGGACCGACGAGATGTCGAAGGAGGACTTTAAATTCCTCTTCGAGCAGGCACGGGCCAGATATGGCCAGGATTTTTAAGGAGGGCCCCGATCAAGGCCGAATCGGCGCCCCCCACCCCCATGAATAAATATGTTCCGCTTGAGGTGGAACCGACTGAGAACAAGGACGATTTCATAAATTATGTAAAACAACGCACCGCTCTACGAACACAGGACAATATAGTAGTAGAGGATGTAGATAAACAGAAAAAACAAATACGTATCATGGAAAATCAGAATCGCATTCGTAATATTAAAAACCGCCAAATGGACGAAGCAAATAAGCGATGGAGTGTATTTAAAAAGGCCCCTGGAACCCAAACCAGTGAGAAAAATAGTGCGGACGAAAAGGGCGGCGATGCCGCGATGGCTCAATCCACAGTGGTGGAGGAAGCGCCAAAACGAACACGAGTTCCATTTGGACTTAAAAAGCAGGAGGCAGCCAGGTGGCTTGCACGGCGCGCGATGGGGATCACCGATGATCTCTTAGCAAAGGAACTCAGGGAGTTCCAGAAACAACGAAAACAGCACGAGATGCTGGTTTCAGTCGAACTCATGTCTCCGGAGACAGGGAAGACACGCCGAATCAAGGCGTTGTTGGACAACGGGTGCACTACCACGTGTATCGATCGGGCGTATGCCCAAGCAGAAAACTTCGAGCTCCGGGAGCTTGATCAGAAAATTGTCGCACGCAATGCGGATGGATCCGAGAACCTTGGAGGACGGATCACGCATTACACGGAGTTAATTATGGGAGTTGGACTCCACCGGGAACGAGTGAAGTTCTTGGTCACGAACCTCGGGAAGGCTCGCGTGTTTATCGGATACGACTGGTTGTTCAAACACAACCCCGAGATCGACTGGAGGTCCCAGAAAATCACCTTTAGTCGATGCCCACCAGAGTGCAACATGCAGGGCACCGAGACAATGGAGGGCTGGAAGCCAGAGGAAGCGCTCGAGGAGGGCGAGTCAATCTTGATGGTTGATTTCGCAGAGCATATAGATCTGCGCGTCAAAGGGACGCAGGCACAGCAGATGGCGGAGGAGGCAGGCAGAGATAGAGAGAAGATGACGGAGGACGCGGTTCCGGAGCATTATCGCGAATACATCAAGGTGTTCGCAAAGGAGTCATTTGACCGAATGCCGGAAAAGAGGCCATGGGATCATGCGATTGAATTGAAGCCAGACTCCAAAGCAGTTGATTGCAAGATCTACCCATTGTCGCAGACGGAGCAGGGAGAGTTGACCAAGTTCCTAGAGGAGAACTTGAAGAGCGGACGTATCAGACCGTCAAAGTCACCTATGGCTTCAGCGTTCTTCTTCGTCAAAAAGAAGGATGGAAGCCTTCGGCCGGTACAGGATTATCGGAAGCTCAATGAGATGACAATCAAGAATCGTTATCCATTGCCGTTGATCTCGGAGCTCGTAAATAAACTCCGAGGCGCGAAGATCTTCACGAAGTTAGATATTCGTTGGGGATATAATAATATTCGGATCAAAGAGGGAGATGAATGGAAAGCGGCATTTAGAACCAATCGCGGCTTGTTCGAGCCACTTGTGATGTTCTTCGGCTTGACAAATTCGCCGGCCACTTTCCAGACAATGATGAACGATATCCTTCGCGAGTTGATCAACGAAGGAAAAGTCATTGTCTACCTCGATGATATTCTTATCTTCACGGAGTCCCTGGCGGAACACCGATTAATCGTAAAAAGAGTATTGGATATACTCGAGAAGAACCAATTATATTTAAAACCGCAGAAATGCGAATTCGAGCGCACCGAGGTCGAGTACCTCGGAGTAATTATTGGCCACAATTCCATGAGAATGGACCCTGTGAAGATCCGGGGGATCACCGAGTGGCCGGAGCCGAAAAACCTCAAACAAGTCCAGGCGTTCTTGGGGTTCACAAACTTCTATCGACGATTCGTGCGAGGATATAGTGAGGTGGCTAAGCCTCTCACACGGCTGACAGGGAAAGAAGGTTTCTCCTGGGGAGAAGAGCAGAAGGCCGCCTTCCAGAAGCTGAAGGATCGGATTGCGGATGACGTAGTGCTGGCACTTCCCACGGATCATGGGAAATTCCGAGTCGAGGCGGATGCGTCGGAAGGAGCGACGGGAGCTGTGCTCGAACAGGAGCAAGAGGGGGGGTGGCGCCCGGTGGCGTTCCAGTCCCATGGATTGAACGAGACGGAGCGGAATTACGAGATCTACGACAAAGAGATGCTCGCGATCATGCTCGCACTGGAGGAGTGGAGATCTCTCTTGATGGGAGCGCAGGAGACTTTTGAGATCTGGACAGATCATCAAAACCTGCAATATTTCAAAAGTCCTCAGAAAGTCAATCGGAGGCAAGCGCGATGGATAGTCGAACTATCCGAGTACGACTTTACGCTTTCTCACCGGCCCGGGGCCCTGAATAAGAAAGCTGATTTATTATCCCGCCGGGCGGATCATGACCAAGGGAAGAACGATAACGAGAATATCGTACTTCTCAAGCCCGAATATTTCCGATCTCAAGAGATCACACTAGACGGACCGGAAGCCGAGATCATGTCACAGATCAAAGCTGAGAAAAAGGTCGACAAGAGTGTGAAGCTGGCGCTTCAACAGAAGCTCCCTGGATGGGAGAAGATCGATGATGTTATCTATTATAACGGACTCATCTATGTGCCTCATAACCAGGAGTTGCGAGACCGGATTATCGGGTTACACCACGATAATGTCCTAGAGGGACATCCTGGTCCAAATCGAACACAGGAGATGATCGAACGTAATTATTGGTGGCCACGGCTCGGCAACCAAGTCGGGATATATTGCGGGGCATGCGAGCCATGCCAACGCACCAGGGTGCATCGGTATAAACAGGGAAAACTCAACCCGCACGAGATTGCTGAGGGCCCCTGGCAGATCATATCTATGGATCTTATCGGACCGCTGCCAGTCAGCAATGGCTTCAATGCTATCCAGGTCTGGGTGGACACATTCTCGAAGATGATCCATTGCGAACCAGTAAATATGGAGTTGACCTCCGAGGGTGTTGCCCGGTTGACCCGGGACCGTGTGATTAGATATCACGGAGTACCCCGCAAGATCATCTCGGACCGAGACACGCGCTATGTCTCTGGTTTCATGAAGGAGCTCAACCGGCTCCTCGGCATTGAGATGAATCCAAGCACGGCATTTCATCCGATTACTGACGGCCAGACCGAACGGATGAATCAGGAGATCGAGAAATACCTCCGGATTTATGTAAATTATCGCCAGTCGGACTGGGCGGAATGGCTCGCTCTGGCCGAGTTCACGCATAACGATAAGACAAGCTCGTCGACGAGCATGTCACCATTCTTTATAAACACCGGAATGCACCCTTGGAAAGGGATCGAAAACGCAGTTGAGTCGCGCAACGAGGCCGCGAATGACTTTGCCGAGAAAATGAAAAAGATCCGCGACGAGGCGGCAGCTGCGCTGGAGAAAACAAAGAAAACAATGAAAAAATATTATGACGCACACCGGCGTGATGCGCCAGTATTTAAAGTCGGGGATAAAGTCTGGCTCGAAGGCAAAGACATCACCACGGACCGACCCACGAAGAAGTTGGATGACCTACGGCTGGGGCCATATGAGGTCATGGAGAAGGTCGGGGCAGCGGCATGGAAGTTGAGACTTCCGGAGACGGACAAGTCACATCCGGTCTTCAACGAGAAGCTCTTGACGCCGTATGTGGAACCACCGGCGCACCGGAGAGAGGAACGACCTGCTCCACAGATAGTGAGCGGTCACAAGGAGTACGAGGTGGAGGAGATATTGAAGCATCGCAAGCGAGGAAAAGGCTTCCAATATTTAATTAAATGGAAAGATTATCCGCGCGGACAGGACGTGGGAACCCAGACGGAACATCACGCATGCGAAGAAGATCCTAAACAAGTACAACCAGGATCACGGCATAAAAATCCGAGCATTGCCGGTATTCCCGAAGGGACATTGGGATTATTTAATCAAAAGATATAAATGTCGCGAGGAGTCGCAACAATACTCGACGAAGAAATTATTTATCCCTGAAACCAACACCTTCGTAGCCATCAACGAGGACGTTGATTCTAGAGGGGGGGTAATGTCACGATTAGATACCAATCTTATCGTTCCAACGCCTATCTTGGAGACGCCTAACGAAGCGCCCGTGGATAAGATAGCACTGAAGGAAGACTAGATATCGGACACATGGAAAACACATGGTAGACATGACGTCACCATGACGAGGACATGACATAGCATACATGTTGCAAAGGGATGGTTTTACACACCTAGTACACAAGGTATTCATATAGCGAAGATACTCTCACGGTTGAAAGAACAGTATAAGTAGAGTAGTATATTCGCCTGTATTCTTTAGTCTTTTATTCGATTCATTTCTCGAAGCACTCTACATCTCACTCCCCAATCCACTATCTTAGCATAGTTGGACGAGATTGTGTCTTTGATTGTGACAGCTTGTTGGTTTGGAGGAAGCATGTAAAAGACGTACCGGAAACGACCTCTGTGTAAGCAGACAAACTGTAATGAGTAAGGAATGAGTAGCGCTGCCTATAGGTGCCCAGCGAAAGTGGTTCAAGTCCGCACCTGTTTCTACAATCGGGTTCAATGGAGGTCAACCTCAGGCTCGAGTTCAGTTGGTGGTCACGGCAACTGTGGAATCAATACCAACGTGGTGAGAGCCTAGGGACGAGGGCTGTTGTTGAGTGGAAGGGATGGTGGCGTGAAGAAAGAGAGGTGTGGAGTCGCAGCCCCACAGACGGCTGGTTGATATAGCAGTGCGATATCATGACGTCACCGCTCCACCGCACTGACGAGATCCTACATATGCACACCCCGACACTTCGTTCAAAGACTCGATGCCCATCCTTCGCCGGTTGGACTCGGATACAACACAATTGAAGGACGAACACAGATCTTTGATGACGGGGCCCATTGTTGCGCACGCGTCAATTCTTGAATCTCAACACTCCGAGTCATCATTAGTGTTGTGCCGGGCTCGGGCTCAGGCCCAAGCCCGACCCAAGCCTGATTTTCTGAGCCCGACCCAGGCCCGACCCGACGTCGGGCTTAAGGAGGGCTTGGGTCGGGCTTGAATTTTTGCCAGGCCCGCGACCCGGGCCTGAGCCCGGGCTTTTGCATATCCCTAAATCCATCAAGTTTCAGTCAGTAAACCTCAAGATAATCCCAACTTTGAGCTTCTTATCGCGGTAAAAAAAATCTGAGATCCCTTGTGAACCACTTCAGGCATTATTGAGCTCCCGTGCTGAAAATTGTCTGCATAAATCACAGTGTCCTGCGGGTCATTGGTCAATTTGCTCTTCGAAACACATGGAAAGACTCATATTGAGCATTGAGGCCACAATAGAGGATGGCTCAGAGGTAAAAGGGTATATTTCGGCTTTCTTTAGCTGATCAACTCCACCCGAAAAATAAATAATGCCAAGCCCGGGCCTGAGCCCAAGCCCGACCCGAACCCGACCCGACCCGGGATGTAGGGTCGGGCTTGGGATTTTTCCCGACCCAAGCCCATCAATGCCCGGCCCAAGCCCGGGCTTTCAAGCCCGACCCGACCCGCACAACACTAGTCATCATCAGTCAATGCTGTTGAATGCCCACAGCTCTTGTGATTGTATTGCCGCGGACATGTCTCTCTATGTCTCTGCGTATAAAAAACATTGTTTAATTATCTTTCGTTGATTGTAGTGAGGGAAAGAGCAACTGCGGTTGCAGACCGTCTCAAGGCCCCCCAAGTCCTACACACCTTATGACGACCTGGGACTCCTCGCGAGTCGCGCTGCCTACCTTGCGGCGCCTTGTGACTGCTTCAAGGTCATGGCTGAGTGACTCGCAAGGAGACTCGAGGTCTCTCAAGGCCTCAAGCGGACTCAGGCCGTTGCAAGACATTTGCCATTTTTCCGACATATCAGTTCAAACCCAGTTTCGGTGAGCTGTAGGTGGGTGGCAAGTCTCGCCGCGGCTTTCTGAGTTGAGTGTTGCATGCTGTTGAGAAGTTGGAGGTCTGGCGGAGAGGCGGCAAGTCTGCAGTTGTGGAGCGGAAGACGGATTTTAAGACAGAGAGGGGAAATGGAACGTTTATATAAGGACAATGTGCTTTGACCGCCGTGCTTTGATGACGCTTGGATCTGTTTTGATCCAGACCTTCGTGCTATCTCTATCCTTGTTCCGTGAGACATTGGTAGACCTTCCGACAGAAGATCAACATTGGGATAAGTAACCACAGACCTGTAGGCGAGTACAATCAGAGCATTGTCGAGCACACTGCGTGAGGACCGGTGTTTATGGGTTCGGGAGTCGTCCCAAAAGTTCGGACAAATTTTGAGATTTTGGAGCCCGGAGTAGGGTCAGAATTCGGACAATTTTAGCGTTGGCTGCCACGAAGTCGGAGCAGAAATTCGGACAAAAGTACCGCTTTGACCAATCTTGAATCGCATTCGGACATAAGTCCTCGGCCACTGATGGCTGTCCTCGTTTGGATGGCGAACAATGGACTGCAGGTAGCTGCAGGTCGAGTAGATTTCCATATGTAATTACACTTTGCAGTGGGTGGCAACAAAAAACTCCTTTGCATTCTACACTCCCGAATAAACTATTGCACCAAAGAAAACTACTCTGTCTATCAATGGAAGTACTCAGTGACACTGAGGAGACCCTTTTTCCAAAGGATGATGGGGTAGCTGAATAGATTTTTCGCTAATTTTTTACACCATTTTTGATTGCCTGGGACGGTTTCGGAACGAAATTTGAGTTGGAGGCAAAGTTCGGACAAATTTTCGCCAGTACTGACGTCGGACGCAAAATTCGGACAAATTTGATCACCCTGGGTGGGGCAAAAGTTCGGACAAAAGAAAATTAGGGCCCGAAATCTGGGACGACTTCCAAACCCATAAACACCGGTCCTACTGCGTGGCAATGGAATGAAGGTCACAAGATTCAATGGTGTGTAATTTAGTAGAACTCAAGTTAATCGCAGAGCAAGAAAAACCACATCATTTCGGCCAGCATGCATATTACATCGTCTAGATTGCTATATAAGCGCGCAGTTAAAAGAGAGAGAAAACTTCAAACAGTGCGCACCTGATTTAGCAGCTACTTGAAATTCGAACAAGATTTGAGCGCCCTTCATTGCGGATTGCAACCAGGCTCGTCATCTTCCTCCTCCCAATACTCCTTCGGTCGGATCTTCTCCTCTTCTCTTTCCTTGTTGCCAGCCTCTTCTTCGATGACATCCCGCGTAAGCTGAAACCCGCACGCACGGCGCACCTCCCGAGCCATCCAATGGTCTGACAAGCCGCACAACATCCATTCGATGTGTCCCAATTTGGTATCCCTCTGGTCCGTACCGGGATGCACATCCTCCTCGTCATCCTCATACGCGATCTCGTAGTCGATTCCGACAGCCGCCAAGAGCAGGCGGACGACATTCACCGACGCCTTCCGCCGTGCCGCTTCGGCCTCTGGAAGCGCCCCGAAAAGCGCCTCGTGCAGATCGACGATGCCCTCGTCGTACAAATCGCACGCGTGCTGCTCGACTCTGCGCTGCCCAAAGTTGTTCCGCCCGAGGTCGTCCCAAGTCGCCCACGCGATCGAGCGCCAGCCCTTGTTGACGTGCATATTTCCCAGCCCCCCGCCGAAATCTGCTTTGAGCTTTTTGATGTCCAAGTCCGCGGGCATCTCCTTTGCTGGGCCGCGTCCCTGGGGCCGCGTATAGATTTTGTATCCGATGCTGAAGTGCCATTCGAGGTAGGAAGGCCGCATGCGGCAATGATAAAGCAGATGGACGTCGATATAGGTAGGTTTGGAGGGAGAGTAGATGCGCGAGATGGTGGATACTGTGCGAGGCTTGGAGAATAGTCAATGGGTGTGCACGGTGGTTTTATCGCAATACTCACATCCCATGACTCTTCGAATCCTGCCTCACAAGACAGAACCGCGACACTCTTCTGCAAAACCCCATCCGGAAAAGTCATCCCTTCTTCCAGTGCTCTCAGCGTGCGTCTTATCGAGCGAAAAACGTGGATCGTATCGTCCCTTGGATACATGTAATCCCAATCATCGTCAGATTCCGGCGACTGGTATCCCTCAGCCTCAGCCTTCTTATCGCGCCTGCGGATCGACCAGGCCGCGAGTCTGTTGTTCGAGTATGCTCGCCAGAGTTCGTCGGTGGCTTCGATGGGGTTGTGCAGCGCGAATCGTTTCGCAGCTTTTTGAAGTACGCTGCCAGGCTCAGAAACGAGCGCTGACGCTGCTGCGATGGACATTGTGAGGTGCCGGATACGATAGCAGGTTATCGCGCGCTGTTTGGTGGTCTCAAACGGGGGACAGAAGCAAGCACCTGAAGATGAGTCGACGCAGGAAGAGAGAATAAATAAATAAAATTCAAGAAAATTGATGGGATCTGCTAAGTCCTTATCCAGCTTGTGCCAAAACTTCCAGAGTGCCAACCAACTAGCGACGCTGTTTACTTCCTTCACGCTGATTTTTTTCCGCGGTGTATGGACGAGAAGGAATTCGAAGTTCAGCTCAAGTTCAGGGCTGATGTTGGTTCGCTTCTGAAGAGTCGGTGTCTCGAACACAGCTGAACACCGTATGAGGTCTGGGTCGGGTCAGATATCCAGTTGACATGTCGAATGGACAATTACACTCAGCAAAAAATAAAAATACATCCAGAAAAGAACACCTCAAACTATCGACACAGAACGGCCCATCGCCCGCAGCCGCGCCTCCTCCCGCTTTGCTGCGCCTCCTAGGTCCACTAAACTTAGCCACTTCGTGGTCGTGAACATCGCCTCCAGTGCATCGATCACGTCGCTAAGTGTACCATCCGATTCGCCTGAGGAGATGCTCTCGGATGACGGCGAGGGCGAACATGCATGGAGGTATGGGAGCTCCGATTTCTCGGGTGATTTGGGGATGCTGATGGTGGACTTGGTGGGAATGGACTCCAAGACGAACGTATCACCATCGAAATACTCCGCGTCATCCTCGCCTATGTTGAACTTAGGCTCCGGAGGGACAGGGACCGCGTTGGGCGTCGGAGAGCCGGAGACGACGCGATTGAGGCGTTCCTCGAGAGTGAGTCGTGTTCCTCCGAGATTGGCAGGTGCGGATGCGCGTCTCGTCTTGGATAGAAGCTCCGATTCGGATCTCAGAGGAAGGGGAAGCGACTGCCGACGGGCGTCAGAATCTCTCTTGACGCGGGTGCTCCACGCTCGGGCCTCGTCTAAGAGCTTCATCTTGTCGGACTGCCACCCCATTGACCCAGGCGCCGATGTGTTACCCGGTGCGACGAGGCGGGACCACGATTGGGAGCGCAAGTCGGGACAGGCGGGGACGCGCTTGAGTGTCTGCGCCCGGGGGCGGCCGGTGAAGGGTTGGCTGTATGTGTTCGTAATGTTCCCGAGCGGCTGAAGGGCAACGCGCGTAGTGCCAGGATTGGTGTTCTTCACTCTGATGGGTGCGCCGTTGTCGAGTGCTTGTGGCATCGCGGAACTGGGAATATCGGCGGTTTGGCGGGGGCCGTGGTAGAGATGTCCAGAGATCCTAGGAGGGCGTAGTCGGGACATTGGTATGAAAGTAGGCGATTCTGCGAGGTCGATGTATCGATAAAAGCACAAAAGATAGCATCCACAATGACTACTCACCTATGAGCGAACTGATATCACGGCTGTAGTGCGCCGAAGGAGAAATGTATGCGCCTGAAGTTTGAATCTCCAGTTGGCGTTGGAAAGAGAATCGGGATTAAGGACGCACCATCGAGATCAGCGACTTTGGGACTCGGTGTAATCCCACCCTCGATGTCCTCTTGCACACCGTCTTCTCGGGAGCTGAACAGAAAACGAATGTGGGACCGAAGGGAGGAGAATACGATACGAAAGAGTGTCCCGAAACGAGTGAATACGACGTGCATGATGTAGAGAATGTGGGGGTAGGAGGGAAAGGAAGGAATACAGGTGGCTGACATGTACACACTACTATTTGTTTGTGGCCTGACTTCTTTCTGGTAGACTCGGGATGCCCTGCTTATTTGTAGAACAGTCATCTGAACGGGTGAATAAATGTGTTAACTTAACCTGGTAACGCGCTCTGTCGCAACAGTTCAGACTTCCGATAATTGCTGCACAGTGCAATGGCAATCAGGATTGTGCGGCATCATTTGGGACATACTTGATCAAACCTACTCTAAATATGTATGGCCCAAAAAGCCTGTCTTAGCCCTCGTCTGCGTCAAGACATTTTCTGGCCTCGCGCTCGAATTTCAAGTGAGGCGACACGTGATCGCGTTTCATTCCTGGCCGGTTCGGTCCGGTCCAGGTCTCTCTCTCACGGCTTTTCTTAAGCTTCTTCTCGTCCAATTTGTCCTGTGCTGTGACCTGTCTATACTACAAGAATCTCAATGCCTCACGGGAAGGAGAGCTAGCACGCCTTACTTAGTTCAACACGATTACCACTTCGTCGGACGCAACGATGCTTGGGCAATGGGAATGGATTTGGAACGGACAAGAACTTCCGAGATGTGGGAGGCATCTTGCGACATGACTCGAGCCGTGTGAGGAAGATCCTCGTGGCGACGCTTTTGTAAATATTTAGGCTTCTTTACGGCTTCTTCACCCTCACTTTCCTTTCCTACTCTCTCAGTAGTAAGCACTTATCGCTCGTGATCCCCCATTTCTCGCAGAAACAACGAATGACATACAATCCTGAAACCCAGAATCCGACAGACTCCCCCCCACCACCAGTATGCTTTGGCTTTAACGAAACCGGCGGCTGTACTGAAACGGTTACGAACCGCTCACTCTGCGCGAGGCACCAAGACCAGGGCGTCTGGCTGTTTGGTTCCGCCACAGCAATTTCCGCCGCAGAGCGTCTCGCCCATACGAGAGACCGCCGTTGCTGCGGACTGACCCAGCGGAGCACGTTGTGTAATAGGAATACAGGTGGCAACTTTCTATTTTGTTGGAGCCACAGAGGACAGCAGGGCCCGCGGGTACGGCCTGCAATTGGGCCAGAGCCACGGCAAAGGGCGATTCTACGGGAGCGTTTCCACGAATTCTGGAGGATGAAGGACGCTTCCTTGGCAGAGGAACAACATCGGCGCGATCAATTGATGCGCGAAGAACAGCGTCGGCGCGAGGAAGACCAGCGCAGGCGAGAGGAAGACCAACGTCGGCGCGAAGAAGAGCAGCGTAGGCTGGAGGAAGAGAAGCGTCGACGCGAGGAAGAACAGCGGCGGCGGAGAGAGGAAGAGCGGGCCAGAGCCGAGCGTGAAGATCAGGAACGTCGACGTCAGTGGCAGAAGCAATGGCAACGGGAGCAGCAGGAGCAGGAACAACGGCGGGAACAACAGCGGTGGCGGCAGCAGCACCGTCAACAACGCTCATATCAACAGGGGCGCTGGGAGGAGGCGCCCAATGCAAACCAGAGAGCACGACAGGATGAGGGCGAGAAGCGAAGTCGAGAACATCAGCAGAGAGAGGAAGCACAGGCAAATGAGCGGGTTCGACGAGCATACGAAGAACGCGAGGCAGAACTCCGAGCTATATTCTTGCAGGAATACCTCGAGCACTGCGCCACTTTTGATGCCACTGACTTCTCAACGAGCAACCCCAACACTTTCGCTCGAATTCCTTGGCCAGTCTTTCCGCGTCCAGACGGCACCATCAGAGTCGAGGATGTCACGGCGGAGAATATCCGCCTCTTCTTTGATGCAGAACGGATGCAGGGGTTCGGAAACACCAGCCAGCGCGATGGCTATCTGAAGAGGGCCGCACACAGGTTTCACCCGGACCGGTTCAGCACCAACCGCCCCGTTATCGCGACCATCCGAAATTGGTGGGAGCGTCAAGCCGCAATTGAGGCCGCGGATATCGTGATCAAGACGGTGAACGACTGTCGTGATATCGATACGTAGAACATGAACATGGTCTCCACCTACTTATAAATCTGCCTGCAGAGTTGAGTAGGATACAGGAAGGAAATGTACAACAGAGAACGGGATACTTCACTCTTTCGTTTGTTCAGAGCACCTTCGACGCCGATTTAGGCGAATATCCAACAGGTATGGGTGGATAAATAAGTCACCCCCTTACTGGGACGGTCTACTATATCCCGAGAGCATCGAATTCCTCCAAAATCACAACTGGCAAAGGGGAAAACACTACAACTGATCTTACAGCAATTCTCGAATCTAATGAGATTGATCCGAGTTTTTTTTAGCAGTTCCCAAAAGGGAATTTTCACAGAAAGACCCACTAGAGGCTCTCAAGGGCAGAGTGGAGGTCGGAATCATTTAGATACACTTTCCGCAGATACGTTGCCAGCAGGACACGGTGAAAGAATGTAGATCGCGGGTAATCAGCGGGCGATCCCGTATCAATAGATCCGATCAGCGACTTCCGCCGCCGTCCATCGTTTGGCCTCAATTCAGTCCAAAATGTGCAGGCAAGGCCTCTACAGGTATCTGGGTTACAAAGACTGTCACTAGAAGCCGTTCAAAAGCGGGCATTTTGTGTGGTAAGCTGGTATTTCCTTTTCGGGAACGGAGAAAAAAAATCTGATCAATCCCATTAGATTCGAGAATTGCTGTAATCCCAGCCAATCTGCAACTTCGCCAGTTGTCCCTTGTGGATATGAGTGCCATGATGTTCACTTCCTTGCTTTGACTTGTACGGGAAAAACGAAGACTCCCAATGCTGGCATCAAATCTGCAAATTATTGGCACAGTTGAACATGTGACCGCGTTTCATTCGAATGTCTATTCGGAGGTATCGGACCGGCCCCGGTACCCCGCTTCCCCGTACCCCGCTCTCTTCTTCCTCCAATGTTGCCGGCGGCCGCGTTCTCCGCCATTATCTCACCTCATTTCTCGTCTATCATAGTATCAGCATGCTCCTTGACGTCGAATCCCGCTCAGCCCGGTTCGAGGCAACCCTTTCAGATAACCAAGTTGTGACACCCTGCTTCAATGAGTGAATATTCCCCGCCAGTGCACAATGCGCATCAATGACCCTTCCCCCCCCCCCCCCCCCCCGTGCGTGTGAAAAAAAAGGCGGGCACCGACATTTTGTTGTGTTCCACCCTGTTGCTGCCTGATCACCAAAAACCTGTCACCGTCGCGAGACGTCGCGAGACCTGCCTGACCAGTGATCGTGTCTCTTTAAGCACGCGCAACGCAGGTCGAACGCAGGTATCAATGCTTGGCGATGGCCACGGCAACCCACATCGCACCAGTTACGAAGTTGCCTTCTTATCGATTTTCGACCCCAGCTTCGAATATTGCAGTTCGTCGTTCGGTGAGATGTGGCCTTGGCCGAATGGGTAGTAGGTACAGAAGCGAAACGATGATTTACACGATAAGCTAGCATACAGTTTCCCCTGAGGCCCTAATCCAGCTAAGTATTAGTGAGATAATAAGTGAATGTGTTTTCGCGAGTCGTCGTAAGTATACGTGCGACACGGTAAGTAGATATGGTGTATCTCGAACGCTGGGAACAGGTACGGCCTGAGAAGGATTAACGAAGCTCATACACGCTCGACCGTCCCAAGGTGCCCCTTGTCCTGCGAGTCCGCATCGCTGGAGCTGTTCTCTGCGTGCGCGAGCGCAGCAGGCCCTGTCCGCCGGTGCAGCGCGTGGATGTCGTGGAATTCGCGGTGTTCCTGGGAGATGACTAAAATAATTTACGTGAGACCGTGTTGCCTATTTTGGACGAGAGCCCGAAACGCACCGCGGTCGGAGTCGACGAACATGAGCTCGTAGACAATGCACGCGAGGATGGTTGCGGGGATGTTCGTGAGAGCGGCAATGGCAGCGTAGCCGGAGGGACCGGCCGCTGTGGGGCGGGATGACGTTAACTTTTGGTCGTATAACAAGGGAAGGAAGGGACCCACCATCTTTGCCCCAGATAGTCATGGCAGCGAAGCGACCTCCGAGGTCGCGCGCGGTGTTGGCAGCAAGGCCAACGGCGGAGAAGCCCCAGATCGCAACGGCGCTGGAGGGGGCGTTGTTAAATAAGATTTAAGATAACAAGTGGAAGCGGAGGACGCACTAGGCCATGGCGATGATGAAGGGGGCGGCGCTCGGGGGGATGAGCACGTTGGTCGGGTCGACAGCGCCGAAGATGACCATTGCGAGCATGAAGTCCTATATCGACGAACCAATCAACGGCCGAACAATTGATAACACAAACAGACGAGACGCACAACAACGAACTCGTTCACGAACACCTGGCCGAGATTGCTGCCCGGGAGCAGGTAGAGCCCGAAGATACCGGCAGGGCCGTTTGGCGTGTACTGGATGCCGGCGAGGACGGCGGGCGGGATACCCTCCTGGATTGTGAGGAGGATGTTGCGATATTGTAGGTAGATCAACAGGCAGGCGACGTAGCCGCCAAAGATCTGCGCGGCGATGTAGCTAGAAATAATGTATGCATGAGACGTCTGGATAAGGGCCGAGAGCACGGATAAGACGCACCGGGCGCCCTTGAGTGGGGGAAAGCCCTTGAACAGCATGTGGACAATGGTGATGCATGGGTTGAAGTGTCCACCGGACGTTGCAGTGCATATCGTGATAGCGAGGAGGATACCGCATGCGTATGCAAACCCGATTTGAAGAACGGCTAAAGGCACGCCGCAGTTAGAAAACCGCAGGACCGATAGAATGAGGAGGCTCTTACAAGATAAGCCAGCCTCCTTCAGGAGGTTTCCGACAACCCAGACCGCCTGCGACCCGACACCGGCATAGACGCTGATTAGACGTTAGGATAGCGAAATTTGGGACCAGTGAGAGAAAAGGTCGTACTAAAAGAATACGCCCATCTGCCACAATGATTCAGGATAAATCGAGAATCCAGGAGTGAAGAGACATACCGCCTCAGCAAAACATTCCACCAACCAGTGGAGCTTTCCATGGCGCAGCCGTTCCCATCCCATGAACATCCGGGACCTCTTGTTTATGTCAGACAGGTAGACGACACCATGTTGGTTGGCATTCGAGACGGTTGCGGCCATCGCTGAAAATCGGCGGAGAGTCGTCGAAGTAGGGAGAACGCAAAGAGCTCCAGGCACGTCTTGACCATCTTTTATAGTTACGCGCTAGTTACAGCGTGGAACCAAAGGGGCACAAAACGGCACAAAACTAATAACATAACACATCTGATATGTATTCCCCGTGATCCCACACCTTGTGATGAGATACGCAATACGCGGCGGCTAACAAACGCGAGGTACGCTGTGGGGACCTTCTATGTTGTTCGATGTCTAGGGCCGTGGCAGGTAGATGGCACAGAATCGACCTTGAGAACTGGATGGGATGGGGATGGGGATGGGATGGTTGAACGTCCAGCAACACTAACCTGGTTTCTCGAATGTCGGTCTTTTTTTTGGACCGAAGGGACACTTTGATCCGTCCGATCAACGTCGGGACGCCACCCGGGCCCCGCACCCAATATGGGGCTGAGGCGGGCATACTAGTCACGATCAGTCACGATCGGCATGCACATGGCGCTATTTCCCCACAAAGTGATTAGATCCCACAGATGTTGAAATGCTTCGTAGATTGGAAATTCTGCTCTTGTTCTGCTCTTTTCTACGAGGTCAATGTTTTCTTTTTCGTTTTCTCAAATTCATCGACTCAGTTGTTAGATAGTATCACTCAACTTGTCATGTCCATGCGGCCTACCTTTGAGCATATACAGTATATGGTGGTGGTGATTGCCAGGCTCAAACATGATGCAGCAGAGGTCTGGTCTCGCACGATGCCAATCACAGCGGACAGTACTAGTGGGTTTCCGGCTGTTTCCTGAGGAGTCCGGACCATACCGATTCGGACTCTCGACCGCAAAGCCGTAAGTGTCATTTCTGCTTGCAATTCAAGTATCCCCTCATGGCGGTTTGAACGATCCAATCCCCTCATAGCGATTTTGTGAGCGGATGAACAGATCCAGGTTCCGTTGGAAATGCAGGCACACCTCAGATGACCTCGTTTTCATTTTATCGGGGTCGGGACGGCGTCACCGATTGGAAACTTTCATTTTGTTTTGGCAGCTGTGGGCCTGTGGCGGATCCAGGAAGCTTACCGGATCTGAAATTATTTCAAATGGTCTTCTGACGCAGTCTCACTTTGTCAAGACCTTTTTCGTTTTGTCAAGTGGAACAACGTCAGCTTTCGCAGAACAATGAATTAAGAACAGGTAAGATAAAATCAGTCCAACAGACTGGTCTGAGATAATGCCCGCCCGGCGTCCACCAAACACCCGCCCAACAAAATTTCCTCCGCGAGTACCTGTCCAGGGACAGGAAGAAGGAAGCAGAGTAATTTTATACATGCTGTCTATTTACTGCTCTGGACTCAGAGCGAAGTCTGAGATAGCTCGAACTCACAGCCATGGTCACTTCAACATAGTTTCTGAGGCGCAGTATTCTAGCATCTTACAACATAGTTCTCAAAGCGAACAAACGCGAGTCATACAAAGCTTCCTGGACTTTACAACGAGTTCACACTGTCTTGTTAAATTAACAGCTCAACAGAAATAGTTTCCCAACCCAGTTCAACAGCGCGGAATGTCGCACTGTACTCGACACTGTCATCTAAATTGAATACCACTGAGCTACAATCGCCATTGGCAAGGTAAAATGGCGCGGGGAAGTTGAACAGGCATCTCCGTCTGATGGTTGGACGGCGTTCCACGTTAGCCGATTTTCAACGCTGAACTAGATGATCGGAGCTCAGATGGGGGCGCATTTGGGAGAACAAGCGCTGGCGTGCCGCGGTGGGGTCGGACATGCCATATATCTGCCCACCTGTTAGTAGTTTGGCGACGGTTCAAAACTTCATCGTGGATGTAAATTTACAACCAGGAAGGTCGCAGCATCCGCGGCCGCCAGGGTGGTCGAATTTTGAATGTGGAACATGGAACATGGAATCTATTGTTCTTCAAGTTGCGATAATCGCAATGCTACAAAGGTGGAAGTTCGAAAGTCGCTTTTGTTGCGACCTCCATATCGCCCTCCATGTCCCTCTGCGTTTCCCTTGGGCGAGCTGCAAATGTGATTGGATGTGTTGAAACCAGAGATTCCTGTTTCTCTGTCGTATTCCAGTGGAGGCGGATCTGTATGAGCAGGTTCGCGATTCCAACCATCACAGGCATGCAATCGATAGCGATGAATTGGAGGTTGGAGCCAGCTTGGTAACTGACGATGTGGAAGCCTCCCCATACACTGGATTCCAAGTTATATGATTTTAGCGCCGATGAATATTAGACAGCAAAATAACGACGACGAACGCGAGCAAGGCGGCCCCGTCGATGAAAATCCGTGTAATCGTCTGTTCGGCATAGGTTCAAATCAAAGCAGAGGTGTACACTGAGGACCTACACTGAGACTGGCCATTCCAACGGAGGTGAGCATTCGGCTGGTACTCCACAACTTGTACCATACAAATCCTTGATATTCAGTGAGCTCATTGCCCGTTTTTTGGGAAAGAAATTGCAACCTACCCGTTGTGTACACGATGACACTCGAGAATGAACAAATTTATCAGTTTTGACATTGCAAGGACTCCTAGACTCACCACATGCTGGAAAAGCAAACGCCTGTCGTCCACAACCGGAAGCGAGACTCATAAATGCTATCGGTTGAGCCATAGGTTGTCAACTGGTAGGTCAGACCGATCCCAAACGCTGGGTGGAATTAGTTTGGGCCACAGAAAAGAATGTCCATTTAGGTACACAGTAAGGTTAGAACCACGACGGTTGGAAATATGACAATTGGAGTGTAGCGGGCCCAAACGAGCCACAGACGATGAATCTGATGCAAGGTAAATCGGGAAAAAGGGAGGACGCAAGCAACACGGACGATGAACAAGTCCCCAACAAACATCGAGGCCACAAGGAGTCCGTATTTGAGCATCTCCGTTGTGTGAGACATGTCGGAGTAGAATATCCGGGGCCCAGGTCCATCATCCCACTCGTGAAAGGCAAAAAAGAGCCGGACGATGTTGAGAACCCAATGCTGAGATTATTTTGTCACTGTATTTCAAGGGATGTCCTGGACAGAAACGCACAGCAGTAATCATCCCGAAGAGCCCAAAAGTTCCCAGTGCGACGGGGGAGACAAGTTTTGAGCGAGAAACAGCGACAGTCCCTCTCGCCCGCTCATTATGGCGTATCACCATGAGGTAGACCGCGAACAGTGCGAGGAGGGCATATACACCATAGAAGAAACTTTCTATCAGGCCTGTGGCAAGGTTTGCGCTGAGAACTGAGATGGGGGACATGAAGGTGACTCCTGGAACGGATCTCGTACGAGTAGAAACGGAGCCTTTGTAGAACCGACAATGATCTCGGGGCAGTACAGGCGCTTGCTTTAATTGAGCCCGTCAATGGCTATCACTCGCATTAACAGACTCCGCAAGGCATGGACGATCCATGCGAAAAGAAAGCAGAAGCGAAAGGCCGTAGCAAAAGACGAAAGCGTTGAAAAGTCAAACTTATTTCACTTTTCGCACCGCTGCACCGTCTAAGGTATAAATAATAATTCACAACCAAGGAAATTCCAAGTACATCATGTCGCTCACAAATCCCTCTAAAGTCCCACAGCAGTCAGCAGGAGGTCAAAGTTTGGCGTCCCTAGCCCCGTCACCGGGTCCCAACCCGAAGTCGCGCTGAATCCCCTGCGAAAGCGCGGAATTAGTATGAATTTCCGGTAAAACAGGAGCAGAACGTACTCAGTGTTGCAGCCCGGATTTGTCCCTTGGGTATTCAAATGAAAACAGGTTCGGCGCAGAGAGGTAGTAGACGCACCAGAGGTGATATCAGTGAAGGCTGCCCGTCCAGCTGCGCTGTACAGGAAGGGGTTTAGGAACCCGAGAACGGGCTTGCCCGCAGCGATTAAGCGGTCGTTGATGAGTGCAAAGAGACTGGCAGCGATGGGGCTCGAGGCACTGGTGCCGCCGACGAGCCAGAACTAAAGTGAAAGCACGTCAGAAAAAGAAATCCAGGTCTTTCGGTGTTGTATTTACGCTGCCCTCTGCAAGATACAGGTTAGCGTGAATGCTTGAACGATTTTTAACTGAGCTTACTCCATGCGACTTCGAGGTTCTGCGCCTGGAGGGCAATATCAGGGAATCCCCTACCGGAAGTGTTGTAGAGGCCGCTGTACTGGTCGCCGATGGAGGAGAGGTAGGACGCGACGTCGTCGGCCTGGTAAGCAGGGGTGGCGAAGTGGTTGGAGAAGCCGCCGCCGGAGAGGCTCGCAGCGACTTGAGGCACACCATTGGTTCCACCGACCGAGGTGATGCTGGACAACGTTCAACGTTCGTGGATGGGGTTTGGACAAAACGAAAGAATGGAACGCACAAGGGACATCCGGAGGGTGCGGTAGGCCAGAAGGTATCACACTCGACGGACTGGACACCACCAACACCGCCGTCTCCGCTGGCAAAGAACACAGAGGTGCCTGCGAAATGATGGGAAAAATATTCAGAGCATGAACGGATACTGACCGACAGCTCCGAGTTGCATGTAGGCATTGCACATTTCACTTCAATATGACATCAGAAGCTGCCCCAGTCGGTCAATACGGGAGGTAACTCGTACACGCTGAGTGACTGCGGGAGCTCGGGCTCGTTGAAGCCGTAGCTGGTGGTGATGACCTTGGGCCGGGTATCGTCAGATTCGGCGAGGAGGAAGTTCACGATATCCTGCTGACAATGAGACACGAAATATGCAAACAAGCTGGGAAGTCGCACGATAAATCCGGCAACATCGTCAACCACATCGTCGCCCACAGAAAGGAAGGTGACTGGTACACCACCAGCCACGCCGACGGTATACTCGATGTCAAGGTTCGCCTCGAGTCCCGCGTTACTGAAACCAGTCAATTTGTGCGTCTCATGAAGCGAAGCAATGGAAACCTACGCAAGAGTCTGGTCATTTTGTCCACCAGCAATGAGCTGGGTGTCAAACGTCGATGTGTTGAGGTCGGGACGAAGGGTATTAAGGAAGCGCTGTGGGGCAATGAGTACGTCTATCCAACTACCTTGGAAATTATTCAAACCTGGAGATCGGCCTTGTTGGCATATTGCTGTCGGAATTGGTAGGATGAACGACTGTGCAATAAAGGGAAAAGTTGAAATACGCACATCGATGTAACCCGGAACCACTATTCCGTTGTTCGCAGAGTCGGTGGCTTTCGCGGCAGGGATACCATACATTGCCTGCAAACACGCCTGTGGAAAGCCAGAATTTTAAGCTTTTGATCGTTCAAGATTTAACAAAAGTTGAGTACCGGAGTTACGACCGATGCGCAGGATGCGGGAATGGCGTCAGCTGTCGGTTCAGCGCGCTTGTGGTTGACGGCGGTGACACCGGGGAGACCGCGGAGTGGCGGCACGAACGCGATGGTTGGGTGGACGAACTTCACGTGCGCCTGCAGCGACGCAGGGACGGAGTACGCGAGGGTACGGATACTCTCTGCGCCGGTTGCAACATGCTTGAAGGCGCTGAACTCCGTAGAAAGGAGATCGTTCGCCTTGCTAATAGGGAGCGAGATTTGCAGGAGGTCGCCAGAGGGAGAGACGGCCGTTGCAACGAGGTCGTTCTCATTCAACCACTCGGTCACGGCAGAGAGGGTGTCCGTCGTGGGCTTGACGTATTTTGCGACCTAAGGACGATGAGAGGCCGTAAGAACAACGGAAACATAGCGAGTGAACGCACCTCTGCTGCGGTAAGATGCTGGCCATAAAGTGCATTAGCCGGATCCGAGACTGCGTATGTCTTCGCCTCCAGTCCTGCGATATCCGTGTTGGCAAGAGCAATACGGAGGGTGATCTTCTCGGAGGAGGGAACGGGCCCCGCGTGAACAAAACCAGCCGGTACCGCGTCGCGCTTCTCGTGAACCGCCATGGTGCGGCGAGTTAACGGGTTGGCAGCGGCCAACGCCAAAAGAGTGGCGAGATGGAGGAGCGAGATTGAAATCATGTCCGGTGGACGACCTGGGAGAATCTGAAGGCCATCGGCCCTTCGTGTCCGGGCTTATATATCGGGGAGATCGTCTGGAGCGTCCGCAGAGAACGATCAGAACACATATGGTGTAGGGATGGGATGGGAGGAACGGAGAAAGGGCACCTTGTGCATGTCGTCACGGTCGGCAGAAGCAAGGGTGTCAAACTGATCCTGATAAGATGATAGAAGTTGAGGGCCTCCAGATAACACACCGGCGAGTCCTTGAATTTCAACGTGTGTGAACTGCTTTTGCACTGTACCAGAGGTTCAGAAATTTCGAATACACATACCGATTCAACCCCTGCAGAGCGAACATGGGTGGCAGGCCAAGCTTGCCAAGGTGCATTGGTTAGAATGGTTCCATAAACTTGGCATCAACTTGAAGTCTCCGGGACACAAGGTAAGCGCGATAAGCACGCAGAGAGTTATCATGGGTTGATGAACTGGCGTTTGTTGCCAATCATTGGGCGGTGATTGCAAGACGGAAGGCAGTCGGAAAGCGGGGACGGCGCAGAGGACGCGCGTACCGACGCGTTATCCGGTAGTAGTAGTATCTGGCCTGTTGGAGATTTGACTTAGATGATAAGTCAGGCAATCCTCCTCCTCCTCCTCCTCCGCAAAGTCGTGCTCGCATTCCTCATCTGCTCGTCTTCTTGTGAACATCTGAAGGAAAGCAACGAATCACGGGCAATCACGGTCAATCACCGCCTGAGCATCGTAACTGAGCAGTCTGTCAGTCAGCCAGGTACCGGTAACAGCAACAGCGTCTTTGTCGGCAATAAGAGAAGGAAGTTACTCGACTCCGAAGTTGGAAAACTGTTATGCGGAATATCTTTGGACCGCCGCACCGGCGTCAGATATCTTCGAGTCCCTCGAAAGGTTCCCAGCAGTTCGAGATTGTAGCAGCAAAGATCGTAGAGCAGGGAAGGTTTGCAGCATCAACAGACGATGCGGTTGGGATGCGGCAATGTCTTGAATGATGTGGCAAAAAGGCAAGAGTTTGACGGTATCTGGCTTCCCCGTCTGGGTCTAGCCTTTCGAAATCCGACTTGACCCGATGTGAATTCCCGCAAGCTCCCGACGTTGAACCGAAATCTAAAGCCAAACTTTCTCTTGCGTTCGGTATATATACATACATACCACGAGTTGAAGTTGACTGCCGCCAACCCTCTCAATCACTGAGTTCCGTTCACTTTCACGGCTAATACTGTACTATTTCGACCATTTCTTCAGTGACGGGTGACACCCGATTTTTTTCGATGTGCTCAAAAAACACCTTAATTCAAAAGGAAATTTATCGGTCTCTTCGGTCGACCAAAATCTAAAAATAGTGAAGAAACGGTCGAAATAGTACAGTATCCCTTGTAAGTTCTTTGTCCTTCGACGAAAAACCCAAAAGTGATTCTGGCTTACTGTAAGTTCACTGCACCGGAAGTATTCGAAGCACCCCATTGACGCATTGCGTTTGATTTTAAACATAATCGTCTACCGGCGGGCGCTGAGCGATTATCGTAAAACATGAAAAGTATTCCGTGTCGTGACCAATTTGTTGTGGTTTGTGTACGTGTCTGTCGGAGTTTCAATTCATCTTTTCTTTCTTGCCACCACATGGACGTCGACAGCACCTCCAACGAGCCTCAGCCCGTGGAAGAACTCTGGTTTGAGGATGGGAATTTGGTCATCCAAGCCGGGAATAGCCAGTTCCGCGTGTACCGCGGGTTTTTGGCGGCGCGTTCTCCAGTTTTCAAGGATATGCTGTCGTTTCCACAGCCCTCAGATGCGGAACTCATCGAAGGATGTCCGCTTGTACGACTTCCCGATCCTGCGTTGGAGGTTACCGTTTTCTTGAAAGCGATATTTCTTTCCGAGTTGGTCTCCATTCCCAGTTGCTGGCTTCTTCGCCTCATTTGTATTTTTCAGCTTTTTTAGGTCTTTCCCAGCCAAAACGGATTTTGATACTGTTGTCGGTTGTCTCCGCCTCAGTCATAAATACGGCGTGGAGTATCTCCGTCGAAGAGCCCTTATTCATTTGTCCTCTGGACATCGCACAACTTTATCTGACTGGGACGAGACTGATTATGAAGTGGGAAAAGGCGATCTATCCTACGATCTTCCGTCGTGGCCGTGGTCCTGCGATCCAATTTCCAGCCTTTATGTCGTTCAGCTCTTCCGCGAAGTTGATGCTCTCTGGCTCCTCCCCGTCGCTTTCTTTCGCCTGTCCTGCGACTCTGAACGTCTTGGCAAACGCATCTTCCATGGGGCTTTGTATAATGGCGCTCCTGTCCACCTTTCCGAACAGGACCAGGATACATTCTTGAAGGGCCGAAGCATACAAAGCCATAGTATCTGGCATACCCTGCGGTTTCTAACCCACCCCCTAACGATTAACGGTTGCACATCCTCAGCACGATGCTTGACAGAGCGACTCCGCGTACTCAACGAGTTTCAGGAGGTGATCCCCGACCACTTTTCCGATCCACTTGAAATATGGGCGGAGCAAGACTGGTATAGATTCGACCACGATGAGATTTGTCTCACCTGTCTTCAAGAACTCAAATCGACCCATGCAATGGCCCGCCAGGAATTCTGGGACAAGCTCCCCGAGATATACGAGTTGCCTCCCTGGGAGGCCTTGGAGGAGCAGCGGATGGCGGCCATTGGCACCGGCTGGATTCGTTAGGTTGTTCTTAGCTCCTACCTTGGTACTAGTCGTCTTTCAATGTACTTCTATGCCGCAGCTCACGTAACAACTCTTGTTTAGAAAGACGCGAAATTTAATTCTCCCAGAGTAAACAGATATGTCCAAATGTGATGGTAAGTAAGAATCAGACTACAGGTGCCTTCCATTCCACGACAATAAGACTCTTCATCTCGTCTCCAGTCTGGACGCGATCCACCACCACAAAGCCGTTGTTCTGCAGCACTTTGAGACTGCCGGCGTTCGCTTCAAACGCACCCGAGGTGATGCGCCGTACCTGCAGCCACGGTATGCCAACCTCGGTGATCAGCGCCCGTACCACTGCGCTCATTAACCCCCGTCCGTGGTGGCTCGGGGCGAGATAGTCTATAGATGGACCAGCCAGTAATTAAAATGTGCTGGAAGTCAACACACGGACGACGCGACAACTCACACCCGGTGTGCCACTCAATGTCTGCGTCCCCAGTTTGGAGCGCGTTGTTCTCCGCGAAGCGGCGCGCCTTCTGTGCCGCGTCGCGGATATAGGGAAAATTGGAGCGTATGAGCGTCGCAGCCCCGATGTACACCTCCGTTCCGTCCTCTAAAACCTCACGGATATGGCGCACGGGGCAGCCGGGAAGCGGTGGAGAGGCGGCACCGCCCTGCAGCGCGTCGACGAAGACCTTGGTCTGCGATGTGACCAGCGCGATCCACTCCTCGGCCTGATCGATGGTGTACCCAGGTCCCAGTCCCGGTACGCCCATCCAAGGTCCGATTGCTTGACTGCTCACGAGCACAAAACTGGGTGCAACGTCGCTCAAGCGCGGCGGGGTGATTATGATGTTCGTGAATGGTGCCGGAAGGCGTAGAAATGGCTCGCCCGTCGCAGGGTCGAATTCGAGGGGCATGGTGGTGGTGGTTAGTGCAGATCCTTGAGCTGATCCTTTTTTATGCTGCGGCACAGCCTAGCACAGCCTTTGAGCCGGATCGATACGGATTCTTCGGGCCGTGGACCAAAATTACCGTTTAATCCGATGAATAAAATGAACAAGAGCAACGTGAGCTGGGATCGCGGCGATACATGTCAGACATTTGTTCGAGCGCCCTATTTCAGGAACCTTTCAATTTTAGTATCGCATAGATCTACTAGAAACTTGAAAAACAGACGATGATTGAGGATTGTAAATAGAAGCGTGAGACCGTTGCTATTGTTGGTGTCGTGCAAATGGATGCTTAGGTCTATCGTTGAATATACTGCGGGATAATCATAATTCATGGCGAACCTATACAAGTAACCCAGGCATCTCCTACAACTTCAACGCGCTCAAAAACCCCGCCATCCCACCAATACTTTTCCGTTTGCATGCCGGGTTCCGTTTCCAAACCTGAGCCTTCTCGTCCAGATACCAACACCCGGGTCCAGCTCCGGGCGTTCCCAGCGGACATGTGTGGCCAAAGCCCCTCCTCAACGTTGTGGCGTAACTGCGTCGAGGGCGGATCGAGTCGTCCTTTTCGTCCCGGTGGTCGAAGTCTGATGTGAAACCGCCGAGAATCGCTTTGGCCAGTGCCTCGGGGGAGAGCGTCCCGTTGGGCGCGGCGGGGGTTGTGTCGACGATGTCCTGGAAAGCAATATATATATATATAAAATTATCCATGAAAGAGAGCTGAGGACTTACCGGAAGCGGCATGTTGGATTTACCTCTCCCCTCAATGGTGTCCAACTCTTCAAGGAACTGCGTCGCTTCAAAATCGTTGCCGATCTGGACGAATTGAATCCCCAGTTGACGATGAGTTTGCTTGCAGGTGCTGCATGCGAAGGTTGCGCAATCAAGATCTTGCAAGGTCTGTGCCGCGTGGAGGATTGTGTAAAGGAGCAAGTCTTTGTCATCTGCCAAGAATGGTTGAGACTACTAGGGAAAGCATGGTAATACGAATACGCACGCGCTTCCCCGTCGGTTATGAAGATATAGTTCCTGGGTTTAGTAGCTTCAGAATGTTTCTTCAGCTCCTTCCGCAAAAACTCAAGGCGATCTATCAACTTCGAGGTCCATCCCTGCTTGAGGGCCTGCAGCGTTTTCTGTATATCTTCTTCTGCCCGTTTCTTCTGGGGAATATGTTCTTGGAGGTCGTCGAGGTATGGCTTTAGCTGGTTCCACAATGTCATTCCCAACGGAGTCTTTCCAGATGGTCTCATGCGGCGAAGTTCGGTTTCCACGTCGTGCGTGGTCTGCATTCAATCGTTGCTGAGCATAGACAAGAGCGAGCAATTTTTGGAAGCTACTCACTCGACATTTCTTGGCCAATTGCGGTTCCAGAGTGACGAAGAAGACTTCGATTCCGTCGGCGTCTGCCTCCGTGGCGTACGGCGCCAACTGACTGACAGCATGACCGAGCTACAAAAGAGAGGTTTAAACCCGAGGATATAATCGTACGGCCCGACTAACCTGATTCCATCGACTGGGTCGCCCAAGGATCGGTGGGTCGTTGCCAGCACAGTCCTTTCGCATGGAGCCAGATTTATCGATTCCAATGTACAAGTCGCAGCTCGGAAGACATTTTTTGTATGGTTCCCTATGTCCATGAATCTGTCACCAAGTGTCGGCGTGGTAAGTAGTCGGAACGGCTTACAATTCGTAGTCGACGGTTCCTGGAGGTGGCGACTTTGAAGAGGAGCCTTCGTAGTCAGGGGGAGCGTCGCCACCGTAAGATACGATCCAGCGGGCGAGGTTCTTCTCTGAGGAGTCGTGTAACTTGGTCATTGAAAGCAACAGAATGATAGGTGAATGGGTGTTAAGAAACAAGATAAGAGCTTTTACCTGGGGTATTTAACCGAAACGCGGCTCGCTGGGACCTCAGGACGCTTTTTTGGAAGGAATGAGGCGGTAGCCACGGGGTGATTGTGATTCGATCTGGTGGCCACAAGACTCCATACAAACTCCATCGGAGCACTAAAGCTGTAAAGGTATTAATACTCAACAGCCTTTCCCGTCGCAGTGTTCCACATCAGGCGCACATCTAAATGTCGAGGCCATGGTAGGTAGTGGGGTGCAGCAACCCAAGGTGGCGCCCGCGGTGCCGAGACTCCAGTCGAGACGTTTACCCGAACCGCTGTTTGTTTGTTCCCAAATCAGGAACTTGACTGTTCATAGAAAGCGCCCACCGAATGGAGAAAATTAATGCCTGTTCGGAAACAACGAGGACACAGGTTCCTTCACCAGACCGTAGGGATTCCACACAGGCTGTAACGGCCTTCGATATTAGTAATAAAATACGACCTCTCCTAAAAAGAATCGTGGTCACCTGAGGAAATTCAGGACGGTGCAAGGATTCGCACCGTTGTGCTTCAATTGCGACCGTCACAGCTACGTATCTCCTCAACAGCTCGTTGCCAGCGTATTGGGAGTGACAGCAAAAAATCCCGATCGCACTTAGGGAGAGAGCGTTTGATACTGTGGGCGAATCCAGAAACGCCGCTGAGTCGGTGCTGGCCGCACAAACGGGGCTTGTGAAATTGCGATTCTCGGTGCGATAACGGGTCTGATTTTGTTTTAGACTTTGCGTTTATGCATTCGGCCGGACGGAATAATTTCCAGTTCTGATCATGAGATGTCAGTGCCAAAAAAAAAAAAGAACGAAAATAGTCGTACCGAGGTATTTACAACAAGATCGAAAATGGCGTGGCAGCGCTAAGGCCAGTTAAAAATAATCAGGCACTATTACAGCCTTATCAATCGACATAAGATAAACGAACGTTCTTTGCGGCAGCTGGTCTGTCCAGTGGTGTTTGGACAGAACATCCTGAAACGATATTCTCAATCAGCATGACACAGCCGGCAGAGCATCGGAAATTTTCGAATTCACCTCTGCCCAAGCATTCCAGAAATAATCTGGGACTTCCTTTGCACATTCAACTTCCTGAACACTGTAATAGTCGATATAAAGCAGGCACCAGGAAGGTTCTGGAAGCGGTGAGAAAAGTGTGGAGGTGACCCTGAAAGCACAGTAAAGCCACCCAGATAGGAATGCAAACGAATGATCCGTTCTATGTCTGAAGAAAAGATGGAGGGATAGCTTGCACTGCAAGGACCATGGATGTTAAGAGGAAGAAGCGATTGACTGAGAATGAGGCGGGGTTGGGCGGAGTTTGAATCCCTTTTGAGAACAATTACGCAGCCAAGCACGTGCCTTTGGCCCTTTGACCGCAACCACCATCTTGGGTTCCTTCTCTACCTCACTGACAGTCTGACTGGCCTACAACACTTCTTTGAATGCTCACCGACCTTCCAACCACTCTCCGCCTCGTTCTGGCGGCTTTTCTGTGGACCAAATCCCCAGAAAGTGCCACCCCAGCTCCAATACGATTTCAATTACGACACGAGCACGCTGTAGCCCACGGATCGCGCAGCGTATTCGCGGATATTCCGCCTTCATTCGCTGAGGAGCACTATCAAGTTCCGACGACGAATATCAAGACTCACCGGCCGTCGTCTGCATCGGCGTACGCCGACGCGCGGCTGCTTTCCATGCGGCATGCGCAGAGTCCGGCCTTTACCTGGGATGGGTTTGACGTTGCAGCCCCGGACGTCACAAAGCGGGAGACACTTTTGCAGCTCGCGAAGATGACGTCCAACTCGTACTACGGCGAACGGGGGCACAAGTCGTGGTATCCGTTGGACGGATGGAACGCGGTGCGTCTGTTCGATAAATATCATCATTCCACGATCACAACGCTAATAGCGCGCAGAGCCTCCCATTCGGCTGGGAACCCGACGCAGACGGTTTCCGCGGGCACGTCTTCGTGAGCGACAACAACCGCACGGCCGTCATCTCCGTCAAGGGCACCTCCGCGCCGTGGCTCGCGGGCGGCGAGGGCCCCACGAAGAAGAAGGACAAATTGAATGACAACCTGCTCTTCTCGTGCTGCTGCGCGCGCGTCGGCCCCACCTGGTACACCGTGTGCGATTGCTTCGCGGGTGGGGACAAGTGCGATCAGGGCTGCGTCGAGCAGGCGCTCGTCGACGATAGCTTGTTCTACCCGATTGGCACGAATCTTTACAATGATGTCGCGTATATGTACCCCGACGCGAATATTTGGCTTACTGGTGGGTGGCATCTGATCCTTGTTCTTGTGTTCTCTTTGTTCTTTCGTTCCCAAGATAATTGATTGTTTTCACAGGCCACAGCCTCGGCGGCTCGCTCGCCGCTCTCCTAGGAGCGACCTTTGGCGCCCCCGTCGTGGCGTTCGAGACGCCCGGCGAGAAGATGGCCGCAACACGCCTGCACCTGCCGTCTCCCGTACGTACGCGACTTCATATCGTAGGTATCATTTTGCCATGCACGAAGCTAACGTATCGCAGCCCTCGACCCACCACATAACACACGTGTACCACACCGGCGACGTGCGTAGCTCCGTTATCTACTCTTAACTTCTACGTACTTACTTGAATCCGTTTTTCGCTCAACAGCCAATCCCGATGGGCACATGCACAGGCGTCACCTCGTCCTGTGCCATCGCGGGCTTCGCGCTCGAGTCGCAGTGCGTGGTCCTCGTTGCTCCGACAATACTTGCTCACTTCTTTGTCTTGATTTATTTAAAACTCAGATGCCACCTTGGCCAGCGCATCCTCTACGACACCGTCACCAAGCGCGGCTGGTCCGTCGACGCGCGGCAGCACGGGATCCAGTTCATCGTGGAGAAGCTCCTCGACAAGGACTGGGATGAGGAGAACGGGGTGCAGGTGCCGGAGGTAGATGTACAGAGCGACTGTGTGGTGAGTGTTAGCTCCTCCATTCCTCTCTCATTTTATTGTTTTATGCGTCCGAGATGTTTTCATGCCTCCGAGATTTTTATTATCATACCGAGATCCTTTTGGGCGGCGCTGCATTCTTTTATATGCGTAGGAAGGAGTCTATGCGCGGTCATCCTTTCTACTTTCTTTCATTTCGCCTTCACCATTATCATGAACCGATTGCTGACCCGGCGCCCATGGCAGGACTGCTTCAACTGGCAGTATGGGGACTTCAAATAGAAGTAGAACGCCTCTCGCCTCTGCGCATAGAATAATATAACGCCGTACACTTAGATGCTGTATCTGTCTTCAAACTTTGTATTTCCCGTTAGCCAATGCTCAGACACGACCATGATGATACATACACGATTGAACACTGTTGCGTGTAAAAACACTGCCTAAATTCCTTCAACAGATGAACTATTCAAACTGACCCCTGAAATACATGTTGGAGGTTGTAATAACCACTAGACTACTCGCGCGCCTCCAACAATACACCGTCTCTAGATGGCGTAATTGCAGCTGGAGGAGGATCCCTTCAAACGATTCAGGTCCGGAAGAAGTGGACTTGAATTGGAGAAGTAAAACCAGTTGAACTTGAATTGAGAAGCGGAAGATCTTCGCCTGACTGTTTTCCCCTCGAAGTACCAGGACTCGGATGAGTGCATAAAGAGAAGCGCGACATTGCTGGAACAGTGAATTCAAGCGCACTTATACCCTGCTAGTTACTGCAGTTCAAGCGCAACCTCGAGGTGAATCGGCAATCTTCAAAACGTGCGAAACATCACGCCACCGCGTTATCGACACGTGCACGAAAAAAAACTTGGTTCTTACCGTCATTGTCGTCTCTCGTCCCAATGGCACGCCGTCGTCCAAATAATGCGGTGGAGCCCGCTCAGTAAGTCAAACCATCAGGATTCTTCGCGAAGGAACTGACATCCACGCTTCACAAGAATCGACACACCTTTCGAAAACCTGCTTTACACCAACCTCGTTCCTGGTGAACGGGATTGTCAACGCATCATGGAGCTCATCGTTGCCCCAATGAAAGAGGCTCAGGATCTCACTACAGAAATTGCCCGCCTGCAGGACATCGTCGAAAAACTCACTGCGAAACGGGACGGCCTGACTGAGTTCGTCGAATCACATCTCGCGTTTGTGTCTCCTGTACGCAAGCTCCCCCATGATATACTGGGGGAGATATTCGTCGCCTGCCTTCCGACCGACAGATATCCCATTCTGCATCAGCGAGACTCTCCCTTGCTTCTTTCCCACATTTGCAGCGACTGGAGGAGCGTGGCGCTCTCAACGCCGCGCCTCTGGGAGGCGCTCCATATCACCACACCGCGATATACGCCATGGGTCGGCTTGGCAAAGCTTGCTGGCGAGCTGAACCAGGGAGTTAAAACCTTTCTAGGTCGATCCGGTGGTCGTCCCCTTTCCATTTCCTACACTTGGACCAAAGCCTGGAAGAACCCGGTTGGTCGAACCGACGACGGTTCGAGTTCCGCGTTGATTATGAACACGCTCATCGAATTTTCTGCGCGCTGGGCAAGCATTCGATTCAGTCTTCCGTTGCTTGAAGATTTTCAGCCGCTAAACGCACTCGCCGTGGGCGACGTTCCGCTGCTTAGGAAGGTTGTTATTACCAGCGGGGACACCGCCAATGCGAACCTCGGGGAGCACTTCCTGTTCACCCAAGCTCCCGGCATACGAGCAGTGTCCCTTCGAGGCAGTAGGGGGATCGGACGCATTGTGGATTCCGTCGCCCAATCATGGCAACACCTCAACCATCTCTCACTGGCCGCTCTGCCGAGCATGCCAATTCATACAGTAGTCGCAATCTTGGGTGCCTGCCCTCGCCTCCAGACGTGTACCGTTCGGTTCGATGACTTTGGACCCCTGCTCTCCCAGCCGATCTCAATGGGACGTCTGCACACATTGTCCATCCGCGACGACCGATGGCAGCGTCCCCCCGAATTCTTCAACTACGTTGATCTCCCGAATCTACGCACGCTCAACTACGCTTCATCGGTTGGTTTCTCGGGGCTCGCCTCCCTCAGCGCCCCCGACAGACTTACGAGCCTCGGCCTCAGCACACCGCTATCAACAGACCTTCTCGTGGAAGTCCTCCCTCTTTTTCCGATGTTGGAACGGCTGATGCTGCACCAGGAAAAACGCGGGCCGCAAAATAACGCCCCACCCAACCCCTCCCAGCTGTTCGCACTTCTCACCCCACCCATCCACGCTCCCGCGTCCACGATATGTCCCCGACTGCATGACCTTTGCTGCCTCGGCATCGACGCGGGCTCCGACCAGGAACTCCTTACACTCGTCCAGACGCGCGCCAGCAGCGCGAACACCATCCCGCCGCTTTCGCGCCTGCACGTCGCCTTCGCACGGCGCATGAAAATTGATATCGATCCGCAGCTTGCTGCCGTGGGGCTGAGAGCGGCGCTTCGCTACCCCACTGACCTCGATATCCATTCAATGGCACAGCGCTATGCACCTATGCATCGCGAAATGGAAAACAGGCAACAGCCCGACCCCGAGCTCGACTGGGGCCCGTTGTCAACGGCATGGCTGGCACAGTACGAGGAATGGGGATTGTCCTCAAAGTGGGTTGACCCGGATTCGGATTTGGCGTTGCTTGGTGTCGAGTCAGACTTTTAGGTTGGGTAAAGGAAACTAGCGAATATAACGAGCCCTTTTCTTTCTCACTTATGAAGACCTTGAATTCCCCAAATTTACAGTCTTTAGACCTACAGGCCTGAACGCTGAACATCCTTTTAAACTACTTATGAGTCCAACTTTGAAATTTGGTGGTTTTACCCCGAATCATATTAGATCCCGCACTTCATATAAACTCCGTGCCTCAAGGTGTCCACGCCTCCGTCCTCTCACATGTGCACGCACATAAATCCTCAACCATCAACAGTCAAACCTGAAATCGTTGCGACTTTTCATTGTGTATCATCGCGGTTGTGTCATTCAGTAGCTGTGCCGCACGAACGGCCTCGAAAATCACTTCCTGACGCGAGTCAAAAACGGCACAACGCGTGCACGAGAACGTTGAGCACAACGGCTCAAACCAGGGCTAATACGACTACTCCCTCGGGCCGGTTTATCTCCCGGTTCCGAGACGCCCTCCACTGGAAGTCACCTGACCGTGGTGAGTACGTCAGCATGCCGCATTAGGCAACGTCGCCTCTTGGCTTCTCACACCCAACTCACACCCAGCCGCGAGCTTCATGGACAACACCTCTTCGTTTCCTCCACACCCAAATGAAGCTCCAGCCCCCACCAACAAGGGCTTCCTCTATGTGGCGTACGCTGTCTACTCGTATCCAGTCAAAAAGCTGACATCCCACTCAGCGGCGAGGCTGCGCTGACCTCGCTGGGTCTCGGACTGTATGGGGCGATGTGCGGTGGCGCCACCTACGCGGTCGCGGGTGCTTTTACTGCGGGAATGGTAGGAAGACACAACATAGCTCCGTAGGAACCGTGACACCTACATATTTTATTCAAGGGAGTGGGGCGCCCAGCCGCTGTGATGGCGGCGTTTCAAATGGGCGCTCGAAAAATCGGCGCAGGGGCTGGGACGGCTGGTGCCATATTCCCCCCTGCATTCCTGTTGGCGGGCCAGAACCCGGAACAGTCGATGATTCCCATCCTTGTCAGCGGGTCTTTGGGCGCGTTGGTATCTGCTCAGTTTCCGCCAAAGGGCTACCGAAAGCTCCCCCTCGAATGTCATTAGTGTCTTTCTTATGGGTACGATTCCGTTGATTTTTTCACGAGCTATCTGGCGCAGGTGAGTGGGGCAATATCTCTAGATGTCTATGGCGCTTAACTTACAAAAACGCGACAGAGTACATGAAATTCAAGAACAGAAAACGTCTGGCGCGTTGTAGCTGAAATCCACGACATAAGGAACAGCGCGATTGCATCTCATATCGGATGTATGTATACTATCTAAACGACAGAAACAGTCCGGATTCTACGATGTACTCAATGCACAGAACAAGTAATCGCTATCTTCTTGACTATCTGAGACCGCCAAGTGAGCCCAGGATCAGTTTCGGGGTATCAAATACGATGCAGATGGCCTCCATCCTCCCATTGGTTTTGTTTCACTGCTTGGGCACCTCTTTCCGCCCAACCTTCCTGAAGTGAGCCTACACGTGATGAGAAATTCGTAGATGCTTCGTTCTTGCTTCTTCATCACGTAAATTTTTTCTGGCTTTCCTTGACAAGATTTGGACGCAGGCGCAGTGGGTATACGATTCTATCGAAACCCAAGTTAAACAGCCGTACGTGATGCGTTTTTCATATTGTACGAATCTGCCTTTGATATCCTTTTCAGGTCCCATTTATACTCTGCGGATCCCAGGATGATATTCTCGTCCTTGGTTATTTCTTCAGTCGGGGTTCGTCAACGACTCGTTGTTATCATCTACCTTGATTGATCCTGCTGTGCCAGGTTCCCCCCGCGGCCGCGGAGTTTATTCGTGAACAAACCAGCAAATATGGAGGCCAATGCTCGCCGACTCTTACCAACAGAGTTACTCATCTCGTCGCTACAGACGGGGAGTTCGATCTAATGGGGTTCAATCCCGTTGTCCTCCCTCTGAGCTGGTTCTCGAACTCAGTTGCACTTTGAACTCTTCAGATCTCGGACAAGTACTTGAAGCGCGGACAGATGAACCATACTCACCGGAGGCCGTTCCCAATGGCTTCTCATCAGTCTGTCGATTCCACAGTCAAACTTGTGAGCCAGCCAACCCTGCCGATTCTCGCAAGTGGAGGATCTCCCACCGCCCTTCCTTTCGAAATCCTGGCCAAAATATTCCTTGCGTTCCGCGATCTGGTTCTTATCGCATGGTTCCCCTCTATGGAGGACTTTCTCCCGCCATCACAAGTTTGTGGTCGCTGGAGGGACGTCTCACATGATACGACCGCACTCTGGGCCCATTTATTTATCGACTGCCACTCCAAGAGAAAATACAAACGACAGCGTCAAGTCTTCGAACTGTGGGTCGCACGTAGCGGTACGCAGCCATTGACGGTCCGCGCTCGGAGTTGCTATCCCCGAAATCACAATCCCATCATCGACTTCATTCTTTTGCATGCGTCCCGCATCCGTCAGCTCTGCATCACATTTCCAGCCGTGCAACTTAGACGACTCCTTCAAGGACCGCAGGGCTCTTTCCTGGTCCTGGAGAAAATAGAGGTGGATATCGTCTCAGAAGGGAAAAGCTTCTACGACCCTGCGTGGGGTTATTCGCGCGATGATTGGTTCCGATATCGCGCAGACGAGCAGATCAGCCCTCCTGACGTCGGAATTCTTTGGGAGGGCATGGGTCCAATCACTGTGTTTCAGAACGCTCCGCGCCTGCTGAAGGTCGTTATTCAGACCATGGACAGAACCAGCCTCTGTCGGTCCCGAAGTTGTGCAGCACGGTGCGCGGGTCGTCCAAAAGCTTCAATTCGACGGATCCGGTGTTGATCAAGGTGTGGGTCCACATACAGATCGGAGTAACAAGCCGAAGCCCGAAAACCGTCGAGAATCGTGCCGAGCAGTAAGCCAAACTTAAAAAGATACTCAAGTGCAATTTTGGCGCAATTATTCGCGACGCGGGCTGAAAAAATGAACTCGAAACCAGGGAGCTTCAGATGCGCGATTGATCAAAAACAATTTGAGCTACCTAATAGCAGTCCCGGGCGGTGAATTTTTAGTGGACGAAGGAATTTTAGTCTCCGGTGTATATGAAGCCTGAACAGAATATTGCAACGTACCAGGAAATGCGAGTGCGTTGAGAGATGACCTTGGTTTTGATGTAAACCCTTATTTTTTAAGAACGGAATTATGAAAGATATGGTTCATAGTTGTACATACAGTTTTACTCTTGTCCGTCTGGAGATGCTTCACACCCACACCTCTTCGCAATGACTGCATCAAGCTTGGAAATACTCGTACCTCTTCAGCTTAATAAACTCCAGCCTGGATATTCCCGAGCAAGGTCGCAAGCCGCAGGGCACTGGGGCTCGTCGACCCCACCGCCAAGTCTGCATCCAAGTCCATGGGGTTCGTTCCGAGTCTGGATTACACCGATCAGCTGGGGCGAATAAAAATGGAAGGAATCGAGGCGCACTCTTGTTCCAACTGGCGCGCAATCTGCTCGTCCGTGATGAGACGAATGCCCTGCTCGGTGTCGCTCCGAGCGCTCTTGAGCAGCTTCCACAACATCCACACTGCCTCCCTGTGTCCCAGAACCGCCTCCACTTTCAGCCGCGCTGCATCAAGCAGATCCGTTAGTACGCATGAACTACCCACAAGAAAGCTACACAATCCCCACGTACCAAAGAGCGTCTTGATAGCAGCCGACCCCTTGACAACATCGACCCAGAACATGCGCTCGAACGTGTACTCTGTGTCCCCGCGCGCGAGAAGGCCGTACTGCCCCTCCGTCCGGTGGCCGTACATCCCCAGCAGCGCCTGCATCTCGCCTTGTTGGATCAAAGCGGGGCGCTTCGCAATAGGCGCCGAGTCCAGCTCGCGCATCACCCGCGCTTGATGCTCCTGCGAATACGCTTCGGCCTCGCGAGGGGTCATGTGTTTTACGGAGCGCGGCTGGTGTGTGGATGAGCTCGCTGTCGACGGGGGAAACGACGGGCCTGCGATGGGAGATGTCTGGGTGGAATCTTCGGGGTCTTCTACCGGTGCGCCCGGGAGCACCACGCTGCGCACCATTTTGGAGTTGATGGACGGAATGGACGCGCGCAGACCTTCGACGGTTTTTTTCACGCCCTACGCCGCATGAATATCGAATCGAAGAATAGAGTGTTGTAAAAAATATTCACCACGCCGGGATTCTTCTCCTTGAACTCGACAATAAGTTGCAGCTCTTCGGGTGTCATGGTGGTTTTGAGGAAAAGGGGGGATTGAATGCATATGTTTGGCGGAGACGTGTCAAAGCAGCACGGCCAAACAAGCCTTCTGTTGTCCCAAACCATCATCGCTGTTAAACGGTAAGCGCAGTGAAAGCTATCCAAAGCTCGACGGGGACACTCCTTCTGTATCATCAGGGACCACGTTGTTTTGCGTCGATGCTGTCTTCGACAAAGAAGAGACTGCGGACTGCATTTTCTACCTTCTGGGCGGCATCTTCGACTGTCTCACACTCCCTTGCGTGGAGGTTCTCCCAATAGCATCGAATGACTATCCCGCCGCGGGACTTCCGCTACCATGGCCGCATACCCATTTCCTCGCGTTTTCCAAGCGCTCTTCCCTTCAAACCCGACTCCGCTCACTGGATATTCGCAACGTGCTCATCACGGAAGCAGAACTAGTGGAGGTCCTGTCGAAGCTGCCCGCATTGGAGCGGTTGGTGATCTCGGACCAAGAAAGTCACACCAAGCAACTCGAAATCAACCAGTTGGTCATCACCGACGAGCTGTTGAACGCACTCATGATTGAGCCTAAAATAACATCCGATCCCAGCCGCCCTTGCCTCGTTCCGCGCCTTCGACACCTCGACTGCAGATCGTCGCTGCTATTTGACGACAGTGCCTTCGCAGCTTGCGTACTTTCACGAATACCAGAGGTCGAAGGAGAAGTTCACGTGGATACCTTTGACATTCATCTCAGCTGGCTCCCGGGCAGAGAGCGCGAGCTGGACCCAACCGTCGTTTGCGCTGTTCCGGAAGGCAGAGGTGGACCGTCAATTGATATTTCGATTCTGCCCTGCAAAAATGGACAGCGATTATGATGAGGAGGATGGTCCTTCACCCGCTGGGATGTACAACCCTTTGGCACTTGCGGGGATTTGAGGATTAATAGGCGTGGTGCCGGGATCACGATATCTCTTCAAGAAGCTCGCCATCAATCCCCGATTTATGCGCCATTCCAGTTTACGCGCAGGCACCCCAGATGATAGCTTCGAATGTCGGTATTACACATCACCTTCTTGGGACTGGCTCCAGAGCCGAGAGCCATACCCTAAAAATGCAATCAGAATTGCCCAATGCAAGCCAATCACCTGAATGAGCAAAGCGCAAATCCTCAGATGTATAACGGTTCCCTTCCCGGGGAACTGGGTCTGCGCCGGTCCCTGACATGTTTGAATTGAAGATGATGATGGACTGTAACTTGCACATCTCGCGGACTTTGTGGAGTTGCAGTGTATCGCTTTTTTGTGGAGTAGCGGGACGGCACACGTTACTACATAGCGAGACAGATTGCATTGTGGCTAAACAGGTAGAGCGAGGTATTTTTACAAACTCGTGTGAGCTGCATGCTCACACCCGCGCATCACTTATTTTACGACGAATTCGGGTGATGTTGGTTTTTTCCCCCTCGCTGCGATTTATCATCACGTCTTTTAGATGCCTCGATTCGAATTTCACAATTTTCCTCTGTTGATCCTGGGGTAATGAGAGGCAACAGCATCGCAAATACAAGCGCTCCCGACTCATGGCTAAAACTTTCACATCTCTGCATTTCTCGCTCACACGTCACCTTTTTTAAGCAGAGTGCGCCGGCGGCATTGTGTAAAGCTACTTCGGCATGAGCCTCCACAGACAATTCTCTCTTAGCTGAACCTGATGTCAGGTCCTTGCCTTCCGTCTTCGTCGATGAGGAACCACGCTCTGCCTGCTACTTTGCCCGTAAGCTATCGATCAACGCCTCTGCTTCGTCTTAACGCCGTCCCACTGGAGCTCAGTTTTACATCATGTCAGGTATCACCCACTGGCAGGCAGGCATTCCTCGTCGCATGGACTCCATGTCCTACTTCCCGAATCGAGGGACATTGGCACAGTCCGAATATTGTGCGCCGCCGTTGCGGATGCAGATGGAAGATTCTTATCTCCAGTATCGCCCGGCCCATCCGGTGAATGGCATCAGACCTCCTCTGGATAATATGCGAGGCCAATTTGCCGGAGGTTTGAACGATCAAAACCAATCCGGTGCTGCGACGAAAGCCATTGGCGCTCCCATCAAGTTCAACACAGGACGATTTGCCGGACATACGATACGCACTGAGTTGCATGAGATCCAGAGACCGGATTACGGACGTCGGTGAGCGGTGTTTCATCTTCGTACCACCAAAATTAAAGCCGTAGTTCGCGCTTTACAGGTTCGGCGTTGTGGACAGACGGGTTCTCGATGATCCTCCAGGTGAGACCCTGCGGAAGTAATATATTCCATTCGAAGTTCCATTATATGTCAACTCTACGCAGTCGCCCTCCTTCGGATCTTCTATATACACAATTCAGGGACACATGGCGAATGGGAAGAGGAGGTCCAAAACTACGAGTACTTATGTCGTTGCTACATCAGTCTCGACCTAACTAAATTCTAACTTTTTAGTAACGTAGCACTGGAAGGTTTGATGTGTATGGCCGAGCTCTTCGAAATGCCAAAAGATGCGCAGGGAGCGCCTCGGAATACAAATGCCGTCTGGAGTCAGACCTCAGGTGCTACAATTCCTCGCAATTGCACTTTGCACTTAAAACATTAACCATGTGCTGCAGGGAGGCCGACCTTGACTTTGGTTAATGGACAGCCCATCACCATGGAATGCAACCGCACCGCATCACTGTTCGGAACAAAGTTCGTCGAACCCCAGCGGATTTCCTGGGCCGACAGTGGCAGCGATAAAAAATGGCTTATGTTCGTATTCAGTGTAGGTGCAGTGCTTGTTCTCTCGCCACTCAGAACCACCAAAGTAAATTATCACAGGACTTGGCAGTCCAACTTGAAGGCTATTTCCTTCTGAGGTCGATCTCTCCTTCCATATGTTGGCCAACCAGTGGATTCACGTCAATCCTGGCAGATATCGGTTCTTTGATATTTTTTCCAATCCCGCTGGATGTACATCACCGACCATATTGGCTGAATGTTACGGTGGGCCATTCAAAATTTACTCCACTAAATTGGCTCCGCCGCTGGAGAAATCGTCGGCCCTTATCAAAGTATATGTCCCCATCCAGTCCCAAGGAAAATAGTATCTGATACTACCGCGTTCCACTAGAGTTTGGCTCAGCACGGTGTTCGCGTCAACGTGCGGAAGCAGAAAAGACATCGCAGGACGAAGACTGACGTCGAATGAAAAGGACCATGTCAACATCTCTATCAAAGCAGTGAAAGTTCCTTCATCCGCCTCATGTACTGATAAACGATGCCACCACAATTAAGTAGCAGGCTGTATGTATGTGCGATTCTTCTGCATTTCTGACCTTACCGGTGCTCAACCGATTACTAGAATCCAATAATACACGTATCGGATTAGCATACACGGAGCCATATTTTAGTATTCCCAACCGTTGCCTCCGCGTTTTAATTTTTTGATACCGGCCGGCATCAAATCGGTGATACCGGCGAGATACCGGTGATGCGCAGATGCGCCATCATTGAACGTTTGGACCGTTTCTGCCCAATTTCTGCCACCTTCCTTCCTCGGCGAGGTCGGTCAAAGCGAGAAATATCGGCCTTGTCTCCTTGTCTCTTTGACTCAGATCGATCAGTACCAGTCAAGTCCAGTGGCTTAACCTAGCATGGACCTCCGCTTGGTCAAACCCAAGTCAAACCGCGGCACACTTTACTTGTATGGTATTTTCTGACGCCTCCCAAGCGAGGCGATTCAGTACCCCAGGTTGTAATCCACTTTGGCCTGTTCGCGGAGTCCTATAAATTGAGGTCCACCTGCGGCCTAATCCCTTACGCCTCTGAGCACCACTGCCCAAAGCACTCCCTCTATGTATCACACCTGGAAATTGGCTTCAACATCCTCCGCAATCCACAAGATGGCGCGCCACGGCTATGTTCTGGATAAAAGGCGCAGGCACACGTATACAAGAATGGTTTCTTCGACGGTTGCAACCGTGTCCACTGAATCATTCGACTGGGCACCATTCTCTACCTCCTCCACCGATTTAGAATCAGGAAAACCTCTTCCCCTGCCACCATCTCAATTTGACCACGGATTCCTTCCCTCCTCAATCAATTTCGAGGTCCCTGCCTGTTCCACGGAATATTTCTCCTACCAAGGCTATTCTCCACCGACATGTAACTCAACATTATATTCGCCTTCGTTGACCATGCCCGCCCAGGACTTGTGGTACCCGACTGCAGAGGATTTGGAGTCGATTTGGCCCGGTTGGAATTTAAATGATCCTCCCGAGGCGCACTCACATCTCATCCTGCGCTATTCGACTTCCCTTCCCACCTCACCGAACCTTCACCCCTGATGTACTACGAGCCCACCTTGTCTCCGGTACAGTCCATATCCAGCTTTTCTCCGGGCGTGGATTTGCTCACCAATGCACCGATGCAGATGCAGTACGGCGAGGTATTTTCCAACCAGTCCGCCAACTGCGGCAGATTCGAGTACCCCCGGCGTTGTGAGTTCAGCGGCGAGTGATATGAGTTCAGCGGCGAGTGATATGAAGGGATTACCGCATGAGGGGTCCCGCCGTTCCAGCCCAGGCCTAATCAATTGCAGTATATCCAGCATTCTTGTTCTTATGTATTACCATGGAGCGGTCGAATGTTGAAGTTTTGCATTTCGCTCTTGGGTCGGTCTCTGTGCTTGGCACGAAGTCTTTGTTGACGATTTTATTTTTATTTGCTTCTGGTCGAGTCCACGACTCGAATTTGGACATACATCCCAGGGCATTGCTTACAACACTACTCCCTCAATTCATTTCAAAATAAACTCCACATGCGGTATTTCCTGATTATCCAAATCCAAGTGTGTGGGATCCGCGCCCATCGAAAGACGCTGTTATAATTAATATAATCCAACGGCCGTCCTAAGGCGGGCGAAATTCGGGGTTCCGAGCCCAGTGACAGCGTCCCAACCAATTTTCGCCGGGAATCCACTGAGGGCTAGTCAGAAGCGCCGCCACAGTTGTTCAGGCAAAACTCACTTGGTGTTGCATCCCGGGTTACTTCCTGTAATTATGTCGTTGAGGGCGGCTCTTCCGGCTGCGCTGTACAGGAACGGGTTGAGGAAGCCGAGCGGAGGCTTGCCTGCCGCGATGAGCTGGTCATTCAGAAGCGCGATAATAGCTGCAAAAGTAGGGCTGCTGCAACTCGTTCCATCGACGGTGCCGACCTAATTGTGAGATGCAGTCAGTTAGAAGTGAAATGCCGAGTCCGGTAAGATATCCTATGACCTGAGAATCTATCGCAAGGATCAGCGCTATTAAGGGGAATATCTCAAGCTCACTCACTCCAAGCAATCTCAAAATTCTCTCCCTGAGCCGCGACATCGGGAAACCTACATATCACATAATGAGATTCGCCCCTTTTCAGTCGGGATTAATGTGCTAACCCACGTCCGGTGCGGTTAAACTTTCCGCTGTTGGTTGAACCAAGAGATGTGAGGTATTTGGCGACATCTGCCGTCTGGATGGTCCAAGATTGGTCAATAAAAATCGACGCCGTAGGGGAATTGGTACCTGATATGGCGGCACAGCAAAATAGTTCGAGAATCCTACTGTGATTGAACATACGAGGGGGTCCTTAGTCTGAAATAACGCACCACCGGAGGAAAACGACGAAGCGATCTCGCTAATGCCTCCAGTGGCACCGACGGAGGTAACGCTTCCCATACACGATGTCAATATATATTCTGGAGATCGAGACCTTGTGCACGTACTACGAGCAATCAGAGGGAAAAGTGGGAACAAAGTTTGTGCTGACGTGGTCAGATCAGCGACATAGTTGAGAACGAAGCGGTTTCAGCGTACCAGCTTTTCGACTGACTTCCGCTCACTCCGCCTAAGCACCGCTGGATCAGGAATTCTTCGTTCAAAAGTAAATCAAACGAACCATCGCCGGAGGAAAACAGAATGGAAGTGCCTAAAGCCATAGATGTGAGGAAATTAACCTGAACCAAAGTTTGAATTTGACAAACCCAAAGCGCCGAGTTGCATGTATGCATTGCACAGTGAGCTAAAGCCGGAATGGCAATGAAGACTGGAAGACAGAAATATCGACCACTTGCTTACTTGGCAACCGGTCGCGAAAGGTCACTCTCATCGAAGCCGTAGCTGGTGGTGAGTACATTCGGACGTGTACCCTTAGGCTCCTTGCTAACAGCGGTGATGATGTCCCTGCATTGAACATGAACTAGGAATGATCATTCTAAATTTCGAAACTCTCACATGAACCCGTCCAAGCCATCGGTGCTGGCTTCACCAACAGAGATGAACGTAACTGGGACTTTGGTCGCGAGGCCAACCGTGTACTGGAGAATAGTGGATTTGAGTTCACGGCGAAGACGGGAGACCAACCTGGATGTCCAAGTTCTATCACCAATCATGATAAGTTATCGAGAGCTTGAGCATAAAATACAACGTACAGCCTCAACACCGGCATTGGCTCTGGTCTGGGAGTTGATACCCCCATCCAATGTCTGGAGGGCGAAGGTCGTAGCAGAATTCATATCCGTGCGGAAATTCGTTAGGAATTGCTTTAAGAATTTGGGTGAATTCCAGTCCGAGACTTAGTGCTACACTTACCTTCAAATCGGCCTGATTGGCCCATTGCTCGATGAACCCCGAGACGCCAAGCCTGTTGCTCGACTGAGTTGCTGCGGTAGCGGGAACACCATAGATTGCCTCCATATATTTGTCAGTACCCAAGGTTAATAATAATATTCCGGCGAGGTGCCCACCTGCAAGCACGCCGGTGTGATGATCGAACCACAGGCAAGGGGCATGACATGCGCGCGCTTCAGGGAGTCTGGGATCGGAGCGACTACCTTGGTCGTATTCAAAGCGTGAAAGGTGGGCCGCGACGACAACGGCCGCGTGAAGCTCGTGGTGGGATGGAGGAAGTCGATGTGGTCCTGTAGCGCGACTGGGATAGAATACTCCAGCGTGCGGATGGTTGTCACACCAGTGTCAACATCCTTGAAAATAGAAAAGTTCGTTGCGAGGATGGCGTTCGCCTTCGCGACGGGCAGGACGATCTGGAGCATGTCTCCCGCGGGGGAAATGGGCGTTGACGAGATGTTGTTCCCACTGAGCCACGCTGTGACAGCGAGAAAGGTTTCGTTCGTGGGCCGTACAAAAGCGGCGACCTGTGGGAGGGAACCGTCAGAGAGAAGAACGACCGATACGAGAAGGAAAGACACCTCTTCCTGGGTTAAATGCTGACCATACAGGGGGCTCGCGGGGTCCGAGACGGCGCAGAGGGCTGCTTCGAGACCCGATATGTTGTTGGACTTCATCGCAATGCGGAGTGTGAGCTTTGCGGTGGCGGGAGCGATGCCTGAATGAACGAATCCGCGAGCAGGTGTGGGTCTTGTCTCGTGGACCACCATGGCCGTAGGACTACGACCAGTAGGTTTCGCTGCCACGGCCAGGAAGAGAGACGCGAGAAAAATGCTGGAGACGAGCATCATATAGTGTATGTGCTCGGTGCGTATGCAGAGAGCACAGTGACCCCGAGAAGAACACAATCCGATATTTATACCGGTGGGAGGAGGAAAGATTCGGTTGTAAGGTCACAAAATACATGCCATGTTGGAAGGATCTGTGTTGAGTATGATAAGAGAAGTCCGGCACTCAGGGAGAGAGCAGCCTTCCCGGAAATGAGAAGCCTATGCCCATAGCATCCAAGAAGGTGTCAGATAGAAGGATGTGCTGCAATGATATCGGAACAAGGATAAAGTTTGCTATCCTCCCTCATATCGGCAGGAATACAGAAAATCCAGCAAGGCAGGCCAGCGAGGATCCAGGAGTTCGAGCATTAGAAGGGAAACACAAGCGACGTTTCACTGAGAATGAAGTGATTCCGCTGCGCGGAAGTGCAACCTCTTATTTGCCAGCGCAAAGCCCAGCCATTTGACGAGCGCATACTGAGATAAATACCGCTTTAGCTATTCCTGGACGGTTATGGAGTGTTGTGAGCATGCAGCGATAGGCAAGTAACCTCGAGATCCGACCTGACTTCCGTTTGATTTCATGCAAAGCAGAGAGGGTTTGGCGAGAGGATCTGGGTGACGTCTGTAATGATGTATGTACCCTGTGGACGGCATTGGTGTCCACGCGCTCTGACCATGCTTGCCGTAATCCTTCAGACCGGAACGGACAATAATTACCAATTTGTACGAGAGTATCACCTCGAAAAGTTCTCTTCTCTCATTAATGGATCGTCGAGCAACAGGTATTGCGGAACAGAAATAATCTTTCACATCTATACTAGACAGAAGTTTCGACATGCCGGTCCCTTGTGATTGTTCATCCTTACCCTAAGGTACTGATAGCAAGTGTGCAGCACTTGCTATCATCACTTCCTGTCCGGGAACAAACCGTCAACTAGCCCTTCGTCGAATTCGCAGGTGATGCTCTTGATCCCGGGACGGAGGTTGTCCGAAGTACTCGGAAACAACTCGTCAGAGTTGTTGAAATCGATCTCGCAGTCCGCAGTCCTGCACGAGATATATATGATTACCGATTTCATTAGCTGGACACAAGAGCACTTACAGGAATGAGCCGCAGACCTGTATTGAGGAGGATGTGAGTGCGCATATCATGACAAGAACATTCCGCCCGTACGTTATCCAAGTTCAGGACGAGCGATTTAGGTTCGAAATCGAGGTTAGTGCAGGCCAAAGGATCGATTCCGGCGCCCCCAGGACGGCTGTTAAGGGGGACGCAATCCCCCGTGCCATTGAGACCCGAGCATGCGAAAGGGGTAACGTCTCCCGGGAGCAACCCCGAATCCTCGCGCAGTGCCTGGTCAGTCACTCCATCAGCAAGCTCATCCGACCTGAGTTCGAAAAAAGTCCCACGCACGAGAGGTGCACTGCGCACAGCGAGAAACCAGAGGACAGAAGTGAGTGCGATCGACGCAGCGAAGAACATGATGGTCAAATCAAAAGGGAAGAAAAGTGAACGAAGAGAAAAAAGAGGGAGAAAGAACGAGAATGGTGTTTACCTTGCATACGGCGCACTATATAAGGTGCTCCTGGCATTGAAGATCTACACGTACAACTTTCCGTGAAAGAAACGGACCTGATAAACAAACCCGTTTCTTGCTGATGACCCGGCAGTGATACTGTTGAAACCGCCAAGAAACGGGATTTTGGCCTATTTCCCGCAACATCGACTACATGCCGCGGACTATCAATCGGCGCCTCACACGCAAAATGTGAAGTTCGATGCTTTCCTTCCTCAACGGCAAGGTTGTGGCTCGCAGCAGATACTGTCAAGACTCATTCGCGTGATTGTTGAATCTCCTGCAAAGATGAAGAATAAAATGTTTTACGTGGCACCAAGCGATGAGTTCGTGTACTTGTCGCGTACAGCCATTTGGTCAACAGGGAATCAAAACTGGTCGCATCGCGATTGTTGATCACCGCATGACCGTGTTCATACTTGAGGCTGTGCTAGGCGGCTGTGATCTTGTTTCTTCTCACTGACTTACCTACGCACCTACCTACCGTCCAGTGTACTCGTTGTGAGTACCTTAGGAAGTAGTCGACATTGTCCTGTCTAGGTTGGATGCTGGTGCCAGTGGATGATGTCGAATCGTTGAAATCACGTACTTACGTTGGCGGCGTCAAACTTTCAGAGCCTAATCCTAGGTGCTCAATGATAGTGAAGATTTTCGAATGATGACGGAACTCCTACGGACGATAATTGGCACTGCATGTTGGGATCACGGCGTGACCGTGTTAAAGGCTGTGCTAGGCGGCTGTGCTCTTGTTTCCCACGGTTGCATTCCTTTCAATTAAAGGAATGTAGACCCCGGATTGGCTGTATTCAGATCTCTACAGTCTATGCCGGCAGGTTAATCACAGTGGCATGCCAGAGAGCCACATCTCGGCTGGAAAACACATTGTTTCTGGTTTCGAAACCGTATGTTATGCATCAGATGCGATGTTTTGCCCTAGTACTTCCATGACTTTCGCGCCGTCATGGGTCGCATACAACTTGAGGCAACCACCAGGTACTGAGGTACCAGTCAGAGAAGGCTCCGCAAAGAACGGACGATCAAAACTTGAAATATTTCTCTCGTTGTTATTCCAGCGTGCAGCGCTTGTTCAGGAGGTAAAAGGCGAAGTTAAGGTAAGGAGTATAGTTCGGGGGATAGTGAATCTCATTACTGTACAGTTAAGACAAGATCCACCTCTATGCGTGCAACCGAAAAATTACTGGCCCCCAGCCTCGTAGTTTCCTTCACTGGACAACAAACTTCATCGCCTGCAAGTTTGTCGCGTCAGTAAGGTCAACGGAATGCATTTGGAATGCATTTGGAACGCACCGCGGCGCCCCAACTGTCTAGGAATCCGGGGCTGCGCTCATATCCTGCAGAGGTCGCGGCAACGTCTCCGGTGTATATCAACGTGCTGGAAACAGAACCGGTCTGATGTATCCAGAACGGAAAGGTGGCCGGCTTGGCTATACAGAAGATGGTGTCAGACTGATGATACCATCGACGATGGATGTTGAAGCATACTACTGTCAGGGTTGATATATTGGACCTTGATTTCTCCAGTCCTCGGATTGACAGTGAACTAAACACAAAGGATTAATGAGAGAATATGTCCGTAAAGGTGGACAGCTCACAGCATTTGATGTTCCATAGGCAGTACCGCGGTGGCTGGGGCCGGGATTATAAGACGGTGGCGGAGTTGTATTGTCGCTCTGTGGGCAGTTATTATTGATAACTCCACTGCGCCGCGCGTCAGTCGAAGCCACGAGGGAGTATAACCAAGTCAACTTCGCTAATCCGGGACCCAAGTAAAGTCGGCCGACATTGGTGGCGCTCACAACGAAACCGTAGGGACAGATACGCTGTGGACTCTGAACCATTTTCGGTCCGCGGTCTGTATGTCAACAGAGTTAACACATACCAGTTGCGCATACACGATTTCCACCGTGTTGTTGTAGTTGGCCTCCGCCGTATAGGTATATGTGGTTGTCTGCTCAACCGAAAGCGGGCCACCGGGTGGCAGAGTGGAAAGGTCTCGAAATATGCCGCCGGCGCCGTAGAGAGTCAAATATCCTAGAAAAGGCCCATCTAAAGTCCCGTTATACACAAGTATCTTTCCGACGGGCCTGCATAGATGGATAATCAGAGGGTGAATAATATGATCGCAAATCATCGACGCACGACGCTATGCCGCCTGGGGGTACTCGGGGAGAAACTGGAATGGTGCGTAAGTCGGGGGTTCAATGCTCAAATCCGATACCCACCACCGCGCGAGAATCCATACAGCCGTGCCGGAGGGTTGGGACCGAGACCTCGAGCCATCCGCTGTCCATTTGACTCCAGACGGTTCTCCAAGATGGCTTCGCCAGAAACGAGAAGCAGCGCGGATAGGGCCGATAAAACGGCGCCGGGTAACATGGTGTGGTAGAGGGAAGTCATAGTCGTACCCGGCAATTTATAGGCAATTGATACCTCTTACAGGGGCTCTGCATATAAGTGGAGCTGTGGAGTCGTTTTAGGAATAATCAGGGGAACTGGACCTGCCTTGAGCAACTAATTCGACGCATTACTTTGCCAGAGGTCAGAAACTTTTTAAATCCACGCAATTTGAAGTAGAGGCTGACAGCCTCGGCCCTCGGATGATCGAGGATCGAGTTTGGTCCGCCTTTACTTTGGGCAGCGTTGGGCTCATTGTTTCAATTACGGGTCATAACTTCTGCAGCTCCAGATCACGGCGGCTTTCGCTGCGAATCTACCTGTCCTGATATCGATCAGACGATGAGTGTACCGTTTGCCAAATATACTGCAACTAAATTTATCGGGTGGGTCCAATGACGACCAGCGGAATTGAATGCTCCTCTTATTTGATGATATCGTCTGCCGTCTTCTGTGAGGTGAAGTCCTCAGGAAACTTGAATTTGAGTGCAAAATGTTGTGCAAAACGTTGAGACTTCATCACTTAGCGAATGTTGATCGCACTTGATCGGCGTTCTGCAGTTGAGTGACGGGAATTCTTGAATAGGGCTTTGAGTATTACCACAGGAAGGGAAACACGTTCCGACCTATTTCGATCAGCGTAGAAGTATGCAGGATTGAGCCGGCCTGAGTTGCAAATTTCCAAGGGCAGATGGAGGGTTTTGGCGGTTGGAATCGAGGGTTTACAGGTTCTCGAGTCCACAGCAGATATCTCGAGCCCACATCAGGTATTCAGAAGCCATCCAGAGGGTGTTTCTGTTTTTTTTTCAAAGTGGTGGACGGAGATTCGAAGGAAAGGAAGTCCAATTTCCTAGTATCCGCCGAAAACGGACAGGAGGCCCAGACGGACAGAGTCTTACATGAGACGCGACAAAGAAGGTAGGGATGGACAAGGGTCGACAATGAGTTGTAATTTTGAAAATTTGCCTCCAGGTTTCGGGAGAGTCACGGTCCGGGAGGCCAGAGATACCGCTAAATTCGCCTGAGATGAGCGAGCTGGATATCCACCTTCCAGCTGGCGAGCTTTGATAGACTTGGATTCGACTGGTGCTTCAAGGTAAGCTGTGGTGGATGGAAGAAAGAAGAGACGATCGCCGTAATTCCAAACATCGCCGAATCGAGTCCCACGCCCACATGTAAGCATTTAAGTATATTCGGCCTGATCCCATAGAACTTCAGGGGAGATCAAAAGGCCACAGAAATGCGACGCACAACTATTTTAATTGAGTTTTAGACAATCGGTATTTCTGGCGCATCAATCAACTGGCAGTATTTCTGGCGCATCAATCTACGTATCAGGCGCATCAGTCGCATCAGACTCGTGCGAAAGTTCAAAGCAATACATAGCCACCGTTATGGCTTACCTCTTACCACCCACGAACGTGTGTCCGAGCGAGCTGCGGTTGAAACATTCGCTTGTTCTCTATAAGCGATCAAGGACATTCATCACAAGTATCTAGGCATTGGAACATGATATGTGTTACATGTACAATCTGTGTATCGGTTTGCCAGGTGCCTCTCTTAATTCCTTCTGTGTATATATTCCCTGATTCTTAATGAATGCTAAGAGTACTTCTGGATCCGAGTCCGCAACTCCAAACTGTACTTATCACAAATCCAACACAGATTCGAAAGAGAACGCGTCCACTGACCGACCTTGAACATGGATTACCGAACAAAGTCACGAGCGTGAAGGAGGACATACAATACAATTGGGTATATAGGGGTACATGCGCACAATGCTCCCAGATATGTTAGTACATGTTCCTCTACTCTTGAACCGTTACAATCCTCCAAACTCCCCCTTGAACCCCAATAAAAGCGAAAAAAAGGTATATGCATACATAAGGATATCGTTGAGCCCAGCTCCGCTAGTGACAGGGCTATTCCACTTCGAGAAGACTGAATGCGCTTCAAGAACGCCCCCACTTCACCGCGTCCAATCGCCGACGACAGCACTAGTAGGTATGTAACCGCATGAGCGTCCGTTGACTGTAAAGAAGAGTGAAACCAAACTCACTTGGCAGTCGTCATCCCGTCGAACGTGAGTCTGTACATCCCGAATTTGACGCTGCAATGTATATCAGTATGCTGCCATAATCCACTCAGAGTTGTGATGTAAGAAAAACAACGCACTACCCCGAGCCGGCGCCCATGTTGCCGTTGACGGTGTAGCTGAGAATCGTGGCACCCGTCGCGTCGTTGGTGATCTTGTACGAGAGGCTTCCGGAGGGGCCGAATTTGCCGCTGTGGGTGTGAGAATCAGCAAGGTGGGAAACTTATTGGAAGTTGGCAGGGCGAGAACGAATTTAACGTTGGCAGAACGCGAAAACAACGTTGACAGGACGCGAGAACTGAACCCAAATTACACGTCGTAAGAAGGCAAAATTAGACGCTGATAATGCCCGAAGTAGACCCGGGGGTGGGATTAAAATGAAAGCAGAAACACAAATAGAAAGCAATCGAAATAGAAATAGAAAGAAGACCCACGATATATGATGCGTCGTTGTCTTCCCCTGATAATTCGCGAGACTAGTCGTCGGACACGCCGCAGCGCCGCACGACGAGCTGCCCGTCCCGCGCACGTAGTCCTTCATGCGCAGCGTGGTGCCCTCCGCATCGAGCGTGACGAGCGGCGCGTTCTCCGACACGCCAAACGCCTGCATGAGGTGGAACCACGTCGACGGGCTGGTCCCGGTGGACGCATAGAGGTACTGCTTCCACGTGTACGAGAAGGACGTGCCGGCAGAGACCTGCGGGAAGTGGAACTCGTCGCGCTGGCGCGGGGAGTCGAGGTGGTTCGTGTCGAGCTGCTCTGCGGGATCGTCCGTGAGGAACATGTGGTAGCAGTCGGAGATGGACGAGAGCGTGCAGCCGGATTCGAGGACGCCTGAAAGTGAATGAGTTGGGGTATGTATCGCAGCCTGATTCGAGACAAACCTGAAGCCTGCCAGGTCATGCCGTCGAGGGACCCCTGGTTGAAGGAGCTCCCGGCATTGAGCGTTGCGCGACGATGGAGAGTTGAGTTGGACGACGGCGTGGGCACAGCAAGAGCGCCACCGAGGATCCCTGCGAACAAGAGCGAGAGCGACCACATATCGAAGCCTTGCACTTAGTTAACCCACCCACGAGCCGTGTTTTATATGTGTTTGCCATGCGGGAAACCCATTCCTGGTAGCGATCTCTTGGATCTCTGCAGTAGGCGTATTCTTGCGCGGCGAAATGCTGCTGCGCAGAGTGAAATTCCGTTGTTTCCTTTTCCGGCCTCACGAGCTGCAATGGAAGGCATGTAGCGAGTTCCACGAGAACCAAGGCCTGTTCCCATGACAAGAAAAAATAGTGTGCGAGGTATAGCAGCCGGTGTAATCCAGCCAATCGATATCCATGTCGTACGGCCATACTGAATCAGAACACGCCATACAGAGATCGGTCTCATCGCCAGGGCCCTAGAGCATGAACAAAGCCATCTCAACGAGGGATAGCACAGAGAGTGTGAGCGCAGAGTATAGAGGATACGTGGCACGGTGGCAGTTTGTGGAGCATCTTTGTTTGGCCCTGTATTTGGTGCCACGTGGACGCGTCCTCCTTATCCTCGACCACCGTGACCTCTGGACCATTTCGGCCATTTCTCCTACGATGCTGCACCACACGGCTATGATCCACATGTCTTGGTTCTCTCTTTGTCCTCCAAGTCTTATCTGGTCGTCTATGGCCTTTGTTTTTTTCCCCTCTGATTTTATGCCTTCTTTCTGGTTGCGAGGGCTCGCACCGGTCTTGTCGGCCACGGTGGGACTACGATAGATGATTATTGGCCATCTTTCTTTTTATCTGCGTGCTGCATTCTTTACTCGTGCTTTACGGCTTCGTATCTGCGTGCAACGGGCATCTCATCTCGACGGATCTCAATCAACGGCGTGTACGTTCGTCGGCGTCCCGCAACAGGTGTGGCTATATTAGTGCCGGCTGTCTTCAACGCAATTATCTGACACACCTTTCCTCTCCAGTGTTCGTCGGGACTCTATCTACGAAAGCATTATTCCGCGAAAATACCGGGTAGTAACATGAGGCAGCCCTTTACAGCATTCCGTCTCTGTGCGGACGGAAACTGGGGTTAGGTTGATCATGAGTGCACCTCAGAACACACAGGCCGAGCAAAGCCGATATCATCTGCCTGCCCCTCCGCCCTCCCGCTCTACGCGGCCCGTTGCGACTTGCTCAGAGGATGTCCTTCATCCTCGGAGATCGTGAGATGTTATTTGTCTGGGAGCATGCTGTTGCTACCCCGGGCAGAAAAAACGTTGTGCGGACCATGCAGCTGCAAATTCAACACATGGTGCTCATTGCATTTTTAGCTGCCATCCCTCTCGGTGGAAGTAATTCGACAAAGGCGGCCGATGTTGGAATGAGTTGCCTTTTTGTTGCAGGTACGTTGCATAGGACGCCAGATGGCACCCCGCTGATAGATTCGTCCGAATATTTTTAGTGCCCTGCAAAGCAAGACCAGCCACTACCCTCCAACGTCTCCAATTTATGGATGATGTTTTTCATCGTGGGTACTGCTTACAGCGGACTGTTATACACTGGTTCAGCGAGTCGATGACGTCACATTATGATTCTGACCCGCCATGACTCAGCTTTCGGCGTTCGGATGAATATGGCTCGAATTTCCGTCCTCTACTGAGTTCTAGCACACAATTCAAGGCGTAGCCTTGAACGACTCTCGATTTCCTCTTCCGATTTCAGTTTTTAACAAGAACATCGCCAAATTATGACTTGAATTTCAACGTGACTTGCACAAAATTCTCGACGGTCTTTGGGTGAAATTTCAAGGAGTCAAATTGCATTTGGGCTGCGCGGAGCCGCCGAATTCATCTGGCCATGTTTTCAGCTCAACGTCAACGGACTTTTGGCCATCAACGGATTTTTACGAATTGTGACCCGATGAGCGGTCCCGCATCACTGCATTGTCAGACGGCTCCGAGCGCCCATAACTCTAGCGCATTTAAACCCTGCTACCTCTCGTCCTAAAAACCATCTAGATTTTTCCACTTCCTATTCAAACTCAAATGGTACGAGAAACTGAATAATCAATGCTCACTGATTTTCTATACTTCCCAGTCTTCCAACGTCGACCTCGCTGCCACCTACGCCGCCCTCATTCTCGCTGACGCGGAGTCCGAGATCACTGTAAGTCGTCATAAATTCACAATTTCCAGCTTTCCCTGACATCTCAATTGAACTTTATCCCAGTCCGAGAAGATTCTCGCCCTCACAACCGCTGCCAACGTCGAGATCGAGCCCATCTGGGCCACCCTCCTCGCCAAGGCGCTCGAGGGCAAGAACGTCAAGGAAATGCTGTCCACCATCAGCGTTGGCACTGGCGCCGCCACCGCCTCCTCCGGTGCTACCGCCGCTCCCGTCGATGACTCTTCCGCTGCCGAGGCTGTTGAGGATGACGCGAAGGACGGTGACGGGAACGAGTCTGACGACTCCGACGGCATGGTGCGTTGCGCCTCTTCCCTTCCTAGTATTTTATTGAATGCACTCTTCGATGCAGTTCGGCGGTGGCTTGTTCGATTGAACAAGGCACTCTCCACAGGAATATCCAATAAAACACATTCGTACTCGAAGCACGCGTCGGACAGATCCATCTGGCCATGCAGCAGCGTGTAGGAGGTTCACCGGGATCGGAACGCCTTCCGGGTCCCGTCCTCAGCTGTATCGGCTTGTCACTACAAGGGTTGGCTGGGCCAGCGGCCAGGCCGAGTGTCGTTTTTCTGTCTATAGCCAAATATGATTGATTGCCTTGAACATGCGAACACAGTCTCTTCGGCATATACCCCCAACTACTGGTATCGGGATCCTTCTGTATTAACTTACGAGCCCTCAACGGCGTCCTCATGGGCTCGCTGAACTCGGCTGGCGCCGACTACCTTTCATCTCAACTTTCATTCTGACTCCTGATCTTTTAAGGAACCATCGATAACTTCGAATAAGCTTTAGTGGCGTTGATACTCGTCGCCCAGAAGACCAGACAGTGAAACACGACGGTGCAACAGACCCTGAGGTGCTGAGATAGCCTCATCCTCAGCGGGACGGCCTAAAAGTCTATCGGATCCTGGTCGACAGCTTTTGTTTTCTTTCTGTTTTTTCGTGAAATAACAATAAATTCTGTCCTCTCCCAAGTTCAGCCAATCCGGGCCGCAAGGAGTGCTAGCGCGCCGTACAAGTGTTTTTAATTCGAGGTTCCTCATTAGCTCGCTCGATTTTGGAAGGAGGACCTCCACGGTTGCCGATCGGAATCAACTTGGCGCTTATTTCCCAACAAGGCAATCTGACAGCGACTGTGCGGGGACGTAACCGTAAAAAACGCAATTTTCGCAAGGACCCGCACAGTCACCGCCCTGAGGTTAAAAAAGTCCTCTCGCCTATACTTCAATTGCACATCTCCCTCCCTGTCCTATCATAATGTCGTCCGAGTCCGAGTCGCAGTGCGGAAGCGTTGAAAACCCCGACACATATCTCGGCCTTCGTGTCGCCTCGGTGTTCGTGATTCTGGTGTGTGCCACAGGCGGGACGCTCTTTCCCGTGCTTGCACGGAGGTCGAAGTGGCTTACCGTTCCCAAAGCTCTCTTTGAGTGAGTTTCAGAGATACTGTTCAATCTGCTTCTGGCGCTGACATTTCTGGGATAGGTTCGCCAAATACTTTGGATCCGGCGTCATCGTGAGTCTCTCCGTTGGAATCGATAGATACGTGTTCACTGAAACTTCTCGCAGATAGCCACAGCCTTCATACACTTACTGGCCCCCGGCCTCGAAGCTTTATCGTCGGAATGCTTAGCTCCTGGATGGCAGGACTACGTGCGTTTTATTTCTGCGCATGAGCCACAATTGATGCATTTGTGTATAGCCCTACGCACTCGCCCTCTGTCTTCTCAGCATCATGTCCATTTTCATCGTCGAGCTCGTCGCGTTCCGATGGGGAACGGCACGGTTACAAAAACTCAACTTGAGGCACGGTACGTCGATTTGATTCTTATCATGCGCCAACAATATTCTTAACTGAGTGTGTGGAATTGCAGACGCACACGGGCATAACGTTGGCTCTCATGCAGCCCACGGACCCGAGCGCGCGTCAACTGAGTCTCCACCCGCGAAACATTTGGCAGATGCAGAGGAGCAGAGCGAACACGACTTTTTGCACATGGACCACTCCGCGGCGGCGCAGATTGTCGGGATCGCGATCTTAGAATTTGGCGTCCTGTTGCATAGGTGTGCCGCGCTAAATTTTCCCCCGTATTATTCCAGACGCTAACTCCCGGCAGCATCTTGATCGGTTTAACCCTGGCCGTCGACGAGGAGTTCAAGATCCTCTTCGTCGTTCTCGTATTCCACCGTACGTCTATCCGCTTTGCATGTCCGACATCCTCATTTCACCGTGGAATACATTTACAGAAACCTTCGAAGGCCTCGGCCTCGGGTCACGCCTGGCGTTCATCAAGCTGCCCCCACGCTACAACTACGTCCCCATCATCGCCGCAATCATCTACGGGCTGAGCACACCCGTCGGAATCGCCGTCGGCCTCGGTATCCGCAGCACGTACAATCCCGGAAGCACGACCGCGTCCATCGTGAGCGGCACGCTCGACTCGCTGAGCGCGGGGATCTTGATTTACACGGGGCTCGTTGAGGTGCGATTGATATTCAATTTCTTTGGTTTCACCAGTGCCCATACTAATGATTGTTTTTGCGACAGCTGTTAGCGCATGAGTTCTTGTTTAATACAGAAATGGTCCACAGCTCTAATGGGAAGCTCGCCTATGCTCTGGGATCCATGCTTTTTGGCTGCGGGATCATGGCGCTTCTGGGAAGATGGGCCTAGAGTAGTGAACCCCATGCAATTACAGTCGGGTTCGCCCGAGTATGTGTAGATATGTTTCGCTGACGCCTATGTAGAATACGTGTTATCCTTGTGAGCTGAAATTCAATGTGAACGGACCGCGTGCATATAGTCCATGATGGGATCGTATAGGTATTTCGGATGGAATTCGACAGTGGAGAGTTCACGCCGAGTAATAAGTACGAAATTCGGTGACAGAAGGCGGGGAGCGGTTGGCTGGGGCAAATTTTGATCCTGACAACTGGATGCCATTCCTTCATTTGAAGATTGGAAGATATCGATGGAGTCCGAGTTCAAGTTCGGAGATTCCCTGCCGCCGAACATGAAAGACAGATTGTTCAGCTAGGACATCCGAGTTTCGGAGTCCAGCGGAGCGCAGATAGCCTGGGATATCCTAATCAGCTTAAAGCATTACCCTCACCAAACAACGCCCAGCAGAACGGCTTTTAGAAATCGGAGGTGGGACTTCGGACAAAGCTGCGAATATACACGTGGGCGTGGGACTAAGGACTTGATTTGGCGATGTTTGGAATTACGGCAATCTCTTTCTTCTGTCCACCACCCGGATCGAAGCTCTGCTGGGGTGAATGTTCAATTTTCTCCTCATCTCAGGCGAATCTAGCGGCGAATTTGCTGGCATCTTACTTGCATCTCACTAATTACAAGTCAATTTCGGCAACGCAGGCTAGAGGCAACCTGTACACTTGCAGCTTTATTGGGAACGATATCGGGGCAGGTAGATTTGCAGGGAAGGCCACCGTGTTCTGGAGGCAGCAGTTTACGTTATGACCTATGGAAACAAACGCTACCAACACGCCCAACGCTAAAGGTGGACCAAACTCGATCATCGATCATCCGGAGCTGCCTCCGCACTATTAGCTTCCGGCTGTTTTTCTACTTCAGATCGCGCGGATTTGCTCCTGGAAAAATTTCCGACATCTGGAACAGCAAGGCGCTGACTGAAGGCAGGTTGCAGTTCCCCTTATTATCCCTAAAACGACTCCACCGCTCCACCTCATATGTAAAGCCCCTGTAAGAGGTATCGATTGCAAATCGATTGCCTATAAATTACTGGGTTAGATTATGATTTCCCTCCACCACAATGTTACCCGCCAACCTTTAAATTTTCTTGCTCCTGTCAGCTCTTCTTCTCGTTTCTGGCGAAGCCATCTTGCAGAATCGCCCAGAGTCAAATGTTATTCCGGTGGAGACCGAAGCTACTGGACTTTTTCGTCTCCCGCTATTCAAATCGATCCAGCGTTGAATGAACTGCCTTGCCATTCGCTGCCTTGCCATTCGCTGCCATCCGCGATTGTTGTCATGCAGTGATGACAGCGGGCGATCAGATTTACCCACAGTTCCGTCCTCTTCCGTGCTTGTTACGACATACTCATCTGTGACTCCACCCTTCACCGTCAGCTTTTTTCTTTTTCTTTCCTTCTTAGATTCTTTGTTTCTTTGAGGATAACACGCACATTCTGGAAGGAAATCCGTCCGGTTTAACATGATGTCTGGGTATTTTTCTTGCATGTGAGATTCTCAAGCTTTCCTCCAGGTCAAAGATCCTGTGCCCTGGGTTTTTTATCCCAAGAAAAACCTAGAAAAACCAAGATAGCCCAAGATATGACTTACAGCTTACGGCTACCAACGGGATTTTCCTCCTAAAATGGGTGCCTGTTCGCCTATCTTCGTCTGTAACATAATCAATCAATCACAAAACCGGAAAATCTACGACGATGGAGACGCGACAACAAGCGCCGCCAATGGGCGCCGTTTCAACGCCACGCCTTCATCTGCCTTGCTCTCATTAAACAAGGTTGCACCTTAACCACCATGTCCACCGTGTACGACCCATACGCAGAGGTCCATTTACTCCCTCCCATGAATCCTACCACTTCGACGCTGGCCCACAAGGACCCGATGGAAGGAGACCCAAAGACACGGATTCCGTCTGGACGATCCTGCTCACCGGGTTCCTCATCCTGCTCGCTGTTCTCGCCGTCGGCCTGGGGCTCATTATCCAGGTGTTCATTATGCATACATTCCACATAACGGGTGCTGCGGTCTTCACCACCGCGCCACTCGGACGCACGCTTACAATTGTGCACGTATCGTCCGTCGTGATAGCGCTGTCCGCGCCGCTCACGATCGGAATGGGTGCGTACTGGCTAGCTGGGAGGTGGCTGCGCGCGTCTAGAGACGAGGGCAGAGACCGACCGACACCGTACCAGTGAGTTGCAACTCATTTCCTGCAAAATCAAGAGGTGTAACTCGTACTTAGACTCGGGATCATGATGCGAACGCTCAACGGCGCGAATCTCGCCGCTCTGTGGTACGGCTCGAACTACATCGCCGGGCGCGGCGTGGTTCCAGGTGGCAAAAAGCTGAACAAGCCCCCGATTTTGCGCCTCGCTGTCCTGATGCTGTTCATTGTTCTTGCCCTCGTCTATGCATGCGCAGGGTCGGAGACATGGCTCGGCGCGTCGTCCGACGCTGTGCTTTACCCAGTGATCTCGCCTGCCACGAATGAGACGCGGCCGTTGTTCAGTCGTCGCGCGAACCAAACACTTTGCGATGAGTCCGAAGGCTTGTCTATCAACGTGCCCTACCAGTGCGGCCTTGTCCGAGGGTGCGCTGTTCCACCTTGAAACCTTGCCTATTTAGCTGATTCCGTGCCTAGGACCGGCGGCAACCCGGAGGCAAATTCCGACCGCCTCCTCACCCTCAACGGAGTGTCTTCCAAGAACGTCGTGGCGTTCACCGACGATCAAACAGCAATTCTGGTGCCACCACAGGCGCAGCTCCCCGCCAATGTAGACTATTCCGCGACCACACTCGGCGTCAAGTCCAACTGCACCACCGTCACCGAGCAGTGCGTCGACCCGAGGAACGCCGGTCCAAATGCGGGGCTCGACATTAACTGTCCTGCGTCTGTGAAGTTCAACACGACTGCTAGAGGGTGCAATACATACGGAAGCTCCAGCATCGTGACCTCCAATGGCGGCCCGCTGAGTGCGAACGGTTCCGCGCTGCCTTGCGGGCAAAACGCCAACGCGACGTTCGTATCTTCCACCACGATCCACGTCACAAACTCTAACTCCCCGCATCAGCAATTTCAGATACGGGGTGACTGTCATTTCCGGTGCATATTTCCCGCCCAATGCCAACAGTTCGTGTAAGTCAGCCAACCTATTTTCGCCGTCGCGCATTTATACATTTATTCTTCCCTCCCTATCCAGTCGTCGGCGACACGGGCTTCTTCATCCACGGTAACAAAGGCGCCTACAACGTCCTCACCTGCGATGTAAAATCCCTCTCCGTCACCTACCGTTACTTCAACGGCAGCTACACACTGCTGTCCGCCTCCCCCTCCGATATGGAGCAGGCGCAGCGCGTGTCGGACGGCACCATCGCGGGCCCGAGCTATGTCGGCCCGTCCATCGACGGCGCCGGGCTCACTGAGGGCCGTTACACCGATGCGTATGCGTCGAAGCTCTCGCAGGTCGCTCTTTCGATGACTTCCTACGTTTTCGAGCCCGCGGAGACCACCTCGTATCAGTTCATCGAACCTAACATTGGCTCTCGACTCCCTCTGGCGCCGCTCCTACTCCTCCTGTCGTTACAGTTGATTTATTGGTGAGCCGGAATTTCGCTAGTCGTGTATATACTTTTAATCCCAATCCGTGAACGCAGCTTGTTGGTGCTCGTCGTCACCGTCCTCGCGGTAATCGAGCTCAACCGATCGCCACACACCTCGTTCGCGCACAGCCGCCTCATCGACCCTTCCACGGCGATCAGCACTGCATACGGCCCCGAGGAGTCGAAGCTCAAGAAGACGGGCTCGCCGCAGGAGCTGTTTGGGGAAGAGACGGCCGCGGACCGGTTGAACCTGGCGGTGAATCGCCGCGCAGAGGTAGAAGGGCTGCCGGCGGTGCATCGCTCCGGGACGCTCGATGAGGCTGGGTGGGGGAAGTAAAGTAGGTTTGCGTTGCGTTGAAGGAGTTCTGCATTGCGTTCTATTGTACATACCTTGTATTTCGTTTCTACAGACGTGCTGTCGTTACGTGTAATAATTAATTATGGCAGCTGGACTGCATTTGATCAGGCGGACACCCGCCTGTGCTCCAACAAAGTCGTGTACCACTTGAAAGTTGATGCGCCGCGATGCGCATCCGATCGGCAATCTAAACTTCAACAGGGCGCATCTGATCGGTGATCAAAGACACACTTAACTGGAAATCCCGCGTCCAATACGGAAACAAACGTACGGGCTGACACGTACATCAGTACAGATCGGCAGAGAAATTGAATTCAGATTTTTTGATTTTCACCTAGTAGCTATTCGAAAATGAATGGGATTCACAGGGCTGGGATTGAAATATAAGTATGCAAGCGTTGATAAACACTTTGAACCATCAGCACACTACTACATACTAGTTCCTTTCATTTTGCGCCAGTCACATAGGAGGAGGGAAGGTGGATTTCGGCTCCCTTGGGTTTCCCTCTGTGTATAAATAAAACGCGTTCAGTTCAAATTTGCCACGCGGAAGTTCAATCTGCTCGAAAATCGTTTATAATTGCGTTAAAGCTGGGGGCCATTATCAATCTGAATTTGTTCCAGTTCTTACTTATGCATGAAATCAACTTCTGTGGATGGCACGCCCACGATTGCGGGGCTCTCAATGTTTTCATTCGAATCTCGGGGATTTCTGTTCGCCTTGAAAAGTCTGACTGGATGCCTTGATGCAAAAAATGAATGAAAGGTGTTACCTGCAAATTTACCGGCCACAGCGGGATTCCAGAAGACCAGCTGATAGATCGTGTCCATGATTGTTTAAAATGCATCTTGCAAATGAATAGGATCCGCAGGCAGCGTTGATTGGACTATTGGGTAGTGATTAAACCATCAAAAGACGTTCGACGTCGCTCGACCTATGGCTTGATGGGGGATTGGAACAGGACCATGATAATTGAATTTCGAGCCGCATAAGTAGAAATTGAACCTTGAAGGACACAACTTCTACTGCGAATACGTATTTCTGAGTAGTCAAGATGCAAAAGTATTGAACCATCAAAAGTCCTTCGGCGTTGAGCCGCCTGAGAGAATCAGATTTGTGGGTCATAAGAATTGATCTTTGAGCCGCGTGAGTACGAATTGAACTTGTGTCGTTCAAAATCCAGAACATATACCTATCTCTGAATCTCCTACGCATATTTTTCGCAGGAAGGTTTGGTTCCTGGCTAGGCTTGCATTTTGATTCTCCGCCGACGACCCAAGGACACATGCATATTTAAAAAGATAGCTTAGACTCGGTACATACTTACTAGCGAGCTCCATGGGGTGTTACAAAATGGGGTCAATATTGGACACCCTGGTAAGCGTCTGCCCCAAATGGGAGGTGCTGCAAATATTCCTGGTGTCGTTGATCTGCAGCCACTTCAGGCAGACATATATAGGTACCCCTATGGGGTGATCATTTACTAATGGAATGACTACCCCAGAGGGGTCCCAGTTTGGCAGGGACACCCACCGACCGTGGGTGCACCCACCAGGGGCCAAAAGCGTGGGTGCACCCACCGAATGTTTGCGTGGGTGCACCCATTGTCTTGGCGGTGGGTGCACCCACCGCGTCACGCGTCACACCCCGCCGGGGCGGAAAAAAATTCGGGATTTTGGGCTGCGCGGGGGCCATTTCTGCGCGTTTTTGCACACCAAAAGCAGCCGTAGGTATGACCACCTCCCGCGCGTAGCGCGGACCGGAAAAAATCGGGTTTTGGGGCCGTTTGGGGCGCATTTTGCGGCCGGCGCGGGAAAAAAAATCGGCATTTGGGGCTGCACGGGTGCCCATTTCCTGGGTGTTTTTTGTTCATTGTAGACGGGCAGTTCCCGGGCTACGCGCCGGCCGGAAAAATCGGTTTTTGCGGCCGTTCGGGGCCCATTTTTCGGCTGGTTTGGGCTGCACCTGGGACGGTATGGTTGCATGCCTTTCAAAATTGGGTTCTTGCGGCCCCTTGCGGGCATTTTTACCCCTTTACACAGCACCAAAAATTCTGGTTTCTTTCCATAGGGCCTATACACATTTCGTTTCGAAATACATGACAGGTATATGATGGCACAGGGTTAGATTCACCTACTTAGTGAGCACTTCACAACACAATGTCTCAAAGTGCAAGTCCAAGTTGTCCGTGTTATCCACTTTCTGCTTGGGTCAGCCTGCCCTGTTGTCCATGAAGCACCCACCGCCACCATGGATGCACCCACTGAAGAACATGTGGGTGCACCCACCATCACCGTGGACGCACCCACACCTGTGGACGCACCCACCATCACTGTGGATGCACCCACCAAATATGTATGGATGCATCCACCGAGACTGTGGGTGCACCCACATTTATTCAGTGGGTGCATCCACCGAGATTGTGGGTGCATCCACCATGACCGTGGGTGCACCCACCAAATAAGCGTGGATGCACCCACCAAATGAGCGTGGATGCACCCACCAAATGAGCGTGGATGCATCCACTGCATAAATGTGGGTGCATCCACCGAGACTGTGGGTGCACCCACCACATGACTGTGGGTGCATCCACCATCACCGTGGATGCACCTAGTCTCTCTTGACAGACTGTAATATCCTACCTTGCTCGTACTTCACCGGATATACAGGATGCACCCAGGTCATTTTTTTTCAAATCTTCCAGCAATTTAAAACATCACATCATGAATAATACTACCCTTGTTCTGTGGTTCAGATTCATATTATAAATGACTTAGTCTACTGCTTCAGTCTGGCAAGTTTCAACAAAAAAACTCACATACTGTACTGTCTCGACCGGGTGTTCACATAGCGCGTAACGGAGACCTGTGAACTGAACACTTGGGACATCCGTAACCATAGCGTACCCCTAAAAATCGCATGAATCAGGGCGAACAGCCGTTTTTTTCCGGCTTGGCACTCCCTTTATGGTAATTCATTGCCAAGTGAACACTTACTTTGGTGAACACTTTGCATAACGCGTAACACCCCGCGAACACTTGGTCGAGACAGTACAGTATAGGGATGCTAGCGGTTGTTGTGGGATGTTTATTTACAGCAAGGCATCAATGCTTGGATACTTGAAAGGGCAAACAAAAGTGTACATCTTACTATTTTTTACACGCAAGTTGCATGTACCCCTCCTTTTTCTTTTCTTTTTTCAATCACTGTGCTAGGCCCCACATGGACAGCATATAGTATCCCGCACTTGATCGATCTCAAATTTCCAATGACCGATGTTGGGCCTATGCCACCACACCCGGAAAGTGGCGGATCAATGCCCAAGGGCTCAAGCGGTGCCGGAACCTTGGCCGGAACAGATTCATTCCCCGCCCATTGTCCATTTCTACCGCCGATCCAGTGAGAGCATTGTTCCTCGTTCACATTGTCTCTGCAATGTTCAAATTTAGAACAATGGCCGTAGATTGATCGAGACGTTCAGATGTGACCGTTGTGACGGTGTTCGTTTGGCAATCACTCTCTCCATCTGGCGACCTTGACTCTCACCATCTTCTCCAGCCTCTCTGCCTCGCGCGTGCATCCCGCCCTGTGTACACACAACCATAACAGCAGAATATCTCCATCTCTCTGTTTCCGGGAAGCTCGTTCTGGCCAGCCTGTTGAATTGAAGCTGATTACCCCCACCAGTTATGTAGCGGCATGCCACCGATCAGTGGCTCTGCGCAAGACCAATGTTGAACGGTGTATCAACCCTAGAGTCTCCCACCTCCTCTTTGGTGCTGGAAATTTGATGTTGTCTTTTTGCTTGTCTTGTCCTCGTCCAAGACGCCAGGTCCGCTTCAGTGCCATCCTTACTTTTGCATCTTTTTACTGGACAGGTGCAGCGGCCGAGTCTGCTATTTTCAAGTTGCATTCACAATGTATGGTACGTCGAATCAATTTTTCTTCTGATTGAGTTTTTTCCATAACTTCAAGGTCCCAGTCGCTTAATCGATGCGTTATCCTCAAACGTCATGCCGTCTCCATCCTTACTGACTGGTCTTGTGTCGGTATATATTACCGTGACTTAAAAGAGGATAGTATCTGCAAATCATACAAGGTGCATCCATCAGTACGTCGCTTTTAACTATGTAGCGCTTACAAGTTAACATGTTGTGTGCCCAGAGCCTGAGACTATCGCTGAAACGATCACGGACCACTGAGACCAGTTGTATGTTGTATTCAGCTACCTTGACTTGAATTTCTACAAACGTTCCGATTTTTATTAGATTGTGATCCTTCCTTAGTCGATGACCAGGACTGTACACAACCGAACTCCCTTCTTGCTTATTACTTCGTTTGCCCGCATAGAGACACTGCACGCCGTGACTATTGAATTGATCTATCATCAGTACGTCCACACTTGCCTGGAGTTCTCAGTAATTACTGACATTACAATCCTCGCGGAACATTTGGAATGCAGTTTCTACCCGAATTGTTCAACATTTCCTTCCCCGTTCCCTGGTACTTCATTTCATCTCCCGCAATTATCGCTACACTAACTTCAATTTAAATCCGAAACCCTCGGGACGGGGAGACTATCGTCAAATTGTCCCCAAATGTCGGATTTCATTCAATTTTTTTTCGATGCGATAATGATCTATGTACCTGCGTAGTGTGATGACCAATGCATATATTAGACGATCACACACCCATCTCATTCTTTCCCTGCATGCATCCGTGTTCTGCTGACATTGGTACACTTGATATCCCAGCGTTCTACACCAAGTCCCTTCGCGGTTCCGTGTAAGTACTGCACACCCAGAACCATTGAGGAATTATCTGCCCGTTTTGTGTCATCCAGCTCCAATATGACAATGGATTCCGTGCGGGAGAAAGCAGCTGCCCCAGAATTTCTAGTGGTGTCTGACCTCGTTACTTTAGGACTCAATTGCTTCAACATCGCTTTTTCCGTTGTGAGTGACACTTTTTCGCTTTGAACCTGCATTTCTGACTCACAGTAAAGCTTTCCTCCAGGTTCGATGCTTCAAGCGTTCAAATCTCCCCTTGCGATGTTTAAATTTGGATTCTTCTTTACACCACAACGCGCCACGGGTCTCAAAATCGGTGGATTGTAGTAGATTTCTGGAACTCAGTACGTCTTGGTCCGTTTTTTCAATTATACCTACTGACTTGCTTTGATAGGTCTTCTTCACTTCGTTCGTTCGCATCTTACTAAGGCTTCAAGTTTCCAAGACTCCCTTCAAGTCTGACCTTTTAAATAATTATTGACCTCTCGCTGGTAGGCTATCGGCAACATGATCTCACTTTGTGCGACTCAACCAATACACCTTGGTCATGCACAAAATAATTTACATGCAGGCTGACTTCTAAGCCAAGGTACATTGTCTCGCTTCACATCCCTTGACTTCAATTCCAATACTGACTTGACTTTATTGTATTACTATTGTTCGTGGGACCCAGCGCCGAAGCTATGCCCGTCCCGCTCCAGTATGAAAAGGTTCAACTTTGACACGACTCGGCATTATTCTTCATCAACTATGTTTGCATCAACCCAAGAGGTATGCACCCTTAAAATTTGCTACACAGGGTCGGAAAAGTGAAATAAGACCCTCCAGTCCCTACCTACCTATTAGCCGAGCCTAAGCGAGCTTAAGCGAGCGGATTTCCCATGCAATTTGACTTTAATCACGATTTTTGACCCCAATCAGAGGCATATCTAGGCATAATTGGCACAAATTTCCCACATCTAAAAGAGATCACAAGGGTTTTGAAAGATCTTTTCCAACCTCCCAGGCCTCCCAAAAAATCCCATTTTTTTCTGACCCTTCTAAATGCATTTTCAGAGTTGTCTGAACAAATTCCGAAAAGTGAAATAAGAGTGCCTCGGACCTACCTACCTATGGAGGCTGTGTCCCGGGTTCTTCCGGTGCATACCTCTTGCATCAACCCAACGCTCTGCATCGTCAAGTTTTCACCGAAACATTATCCTGGTCCAACCCTGCCTTGATGTAAGTCTACTCTACCATTTCATCAAGTTTAAACCGCACCCATACGTGACTTACATCATGTATGTACGTCCCCATCGTCTTGGTCCGCTTATTGATTTAACTAACTTTGCGCCGCTTCATGCCGTTTGACTGAAATCTTCAATCTTCATTCAAGAACCAACTCGTGCATAGCAAGTAAGTTACAGTATGTACCCCAATAGTCTACATACATATATTCATCTCCATCCCATCTCAAACTCGGATCGTTTCACTACGCCTTTCTTCTTCAAGAAACTCGGGTCGATTTAAGCAAGCAACATGTCTTGAAACCTGTACATTGCCGACAATTAAGACAGTATGTCGGATACAACATCAACGGCGTCTATAGGTCCCATTCTGGCGCTGACGACAACTTGCAGAAACTTGGGAAGTGCGACTGCGAGTGCACTGCTGGCCTTCGGCCATCGCATTTCCGGACGCTGCGCACAAGGTATGTACATGTCGTTTGTTGTTTTTCGCATCACTCCGAGTCCGAATATGCACTGATGTCTTTTCAGGTCCGAGTCTTGCTTCGACTCGACCATTGAAGTTGGTGCACTTAAGTCAAATCCAGGTATGGACAGGTCAGCTCCATATGCCGCTCCTCAAATCAGTTTCTTGAGGCTCACCATGTTTCCGTATTCCTAGCCCGGTGTTCCCTCGCATCGAGCCCCACCCGGTGCAAGTCCCTCCACGCGCGCACCCACAAGGCCTTCGAAACGCACCGCCTCGGAACTCTTCGATGGACACGGCGCAGCATGTACAGGAACGCAGCATGGGAACCCGACCCGCTTTTACGGGTTTCGTTTCACACTAATGCCTTTGCTATGCAGCGTCCGCATGTCGAAGCATTCGCGAGCGATTTCGACTTGCAGCGTCCGCGAGCGGTTGCGAGAGAGTTTCGAAGATTGTAGTCGCATTATGTAGCGATTAAGCAGAAGTTTACGATCGAATTCTCAGACGACTAGCCAACTGTATTTATTGATTTCTAGATGCACATTTTCTGGAACGACCAGAATGTCAACAGGGTTCCTACATTCAATTTTGAAACAAAATCCCCGGGGAGAGCATGCCTCAAACACAATTGGCGATAGTCTCCCCGTCCCGAAGGTTCATGAGTGGGTAAATAGATGTCAGACCGAATGCAAAGTTTGAACATGCAAGGCAGGGAGAGGATGGAACAGGCATGGGATTGGTTTGATGGAGGAACAGAACATAATACTCACCAATGATGAAAAGTAACACTACAGCCGATGACTAGGAAGTACATGAGTATCATGTGAATCACGACAGCGTGAGTGAGGACACAGTGCGGAGGCGCAGCAACAAGGCCCCCGTGTTGAAGTGTGAAGGACCTCCTCATCGGTGGCAAGCATTATTATCAACGTGGATGTGAGAAGGTGAGATAATTCAAACTCACATCAGAGTTTGGCCGTACTTTTTGTGTGTGAACTTCGAACAATAATTCGGGTGGCAGCAGGCAGCGACAATCACCCTCAGTAAGCTGACAGATGATGAACATGGCGGTTGAGATGGTAGGGACAAAGAAGGTGAATGTACCTCGCTCAGTGACATTCAAGTTGACATGCCACTTCCATGGGAAGAGCCTGAGAAGCGTGAAAGCGAGTCCTTCCAACTCATGTTGATGGAAGATAAATTTTGCAGTTCAGTAACGGGAGGTTGCAGGGTTGGGGATGGAGCAGAAAAATAAGGGATGCCCCTATCGTTTGGTTTCGGGGTGGGACAAAAGCAGAGTGGCAGGAATGGGAGTCAAGCACAAGTGCGTGCACAGCCTCCCAACCGGACGAGATCAGTCTGCCGGCGTCAACTGCCATTGTTCCACTCCGAATGGCAGAAACAATGTGGCCAAATAGACACACAACAAGGACAAAAAACCATTCTTTCTGGCCACAATGCTACCACTCCGTCAGTTGACGCGCACAATAAATGCTTTCACTTCGGCTATGGGCGATCGGAATCGATCAGTGATCTGTATTCTAATTTCTGTGCTGGTGGCAAGGGCGAGTGCAGACTCCAGCCCAAGTCAGTGGAAATTTACTCGAACAGGATAAGTACTTGGGTCGAAGGAATCATTGACAACAAATACAGAATGTATGGACTTATGGAAAGAAATTTCTAGAATGCCTTTGCTGTGAGACAAGCAGGTCAAAACAACCGCTACGGCCCCTGTATGAAATTTTGGCTTTGGCTGTGAAAATTTCAGGGAGAAATCGGGAGTTATAGTAATACTTGTGCAGAGGGCCTTTGCATGATTTCATCGGACTCTTATATCAGGCGAGACAAGTATAACTGATCTTTGTGGGTGAAATAAATTTCAACAATTGTTGTAAATAGGGCTGTTCGCCGTACCATATACGGCATACGGCCGTACGAAAACGGCAACCATACGGCAGTTCCACCGACCGGCGCCGTACCGTAAGAACGAATTTCAGAGGGCATACGGTACGGTACGGCACCGTATACGGCCGTATACGGCTGTACGGTCTTACAGTAGCTTTGTGGGAGAGAAAATCATTCACGTATGACCGAGTTCAGTCATGGAAAAACCATATGGGCCCTCACATTTATCCATGATGACGAACACAAGTTATTCACCCTCCAGACGGGGAAGCTGGCAATCGGAATCATCATTCGAACCGTGGGAAAGAAATTCAAAGCCTCCAAACAACCTTCAATTGAAGCCTAGGGAATGCGTAAGAGCTCCCAAATTTTCGCGACCCAAAGAACAACGTCTAATAGGTGTCCACAGTCAACACCGACACCATCTTGGATCATTTCTGTAAGCTCCGTACAATCGGCCGTACAGTGCCGTATACGGCCGTGTCGGTACGGCTCTTTACGGTGTCTTGCCGGCTCTTCGCCGTACCGTAAAGTTGCGGCTCAGAGAGGCTTACGGTACGGTTACGGTGGCCGTATATACGGCGGGTTGTACGGCCGTAATACGGTTACGGCGAACAGCCCTAGAACTTGTAAATCCTGATTGCTGAAATTCCACATCCCTACAAACAACACAAATTGATGTGCCCAAATACCTCCACAAGAACTATTTACCTTGGAACGGTGAATGCAGCTATGTTTCCTTCTGCAGCCCAAATGGTTGGTTGGTGCACCCATACTCATTCAGTGGGTGCACCCACGGTCATTTGGTGGGTGCATCCACGGTGATGGTGGATGCACCCACATTTATGCAGTGGATGCATCCACGCTCATTTGGTGGGTGCATCCACGCTCATTTGGTGGGTGCATCCACGCTTATTTGGTGGGTGCACCCACGGTCATGGTGGATGCACCCACAATCTCGGTGGATGCACCCACTGAATAAATGTGGGTGCACCCACAGTCTCGGTGGATGCATCCATACATATTTGGTGGGTGCACCCACACATATTTGGTGGGTGCGCCCACGGTGATGGTGGGTGCGTCCACAGGTGTGGGTGCATCCACGGTCATGGTGGGTGCACCCACAGTCTCGGTGGATGCATCCATACATATTTGGTGGGTGCATCCACAGTGATGGTGGGTGCGTCCACAGGTGTGGGTGCGTCCACGGTGATGGTGGGTGCACCCACATGTTCTTCAGTGGGTGCATCCATGGTGGCGGTGGGTGCTTCATGGACAACAGGGCAGGCTGACCCAAGCAGAAAGTGGATAACACGGACAACTTGGACTTGCACTTTGAGACATTGTGTTGTGAAGTGCTCACTAAGTAGGTGAATCTAACCCTGTGCCATCATATACCTGTCATGTATTTCGAAACGAAATGTGTGTAGGCCCTATGGAAAGAAACCAGAATTTTTGGTGCTGTGTAAAGGGGTAAAAATGCCCGCAAGGGGCCGCAAGAACCCAATTTTGAAAGGCATGCAACCATACCGTCCCAGGTGCAGCCCAAACCAGCCGAAAAATGGGCCCCGAACGGCCGCAAAAACCGATTTTTCCGGCCGGCGCGTAGCCCGGGAACTGCCCGTCTACAATGAACAAAAAACACCCAGGAAATGGGCACCCGTGCAGCCCCAAATGCCGATTTTTTTTTCCCGCGCCGGCCGTAAAATGCGCCCCAAACGGCCCCAAAACCCGATTTTTTCCGGTCCGCGCTACGCGCGGGAGGTGGTCATACCTACGGCTGCTTTTGGTGTGCAAAAACGCGCAGAAATGGCCCCCGCGCAGCCCAAAATCCCGAATTTTTTTCCGCCCCGGCGGGGTGTGACGCGTGACGCGGTGGGTGCACCCACCGCCAAGACAATGGGTGCACCCACGCAAACATTCGGTGGGTGCACCCACGCTTTTGGCCCCTGGTGGGTGCACCCACGGTCGGTGGGTGTCCCTGCCAAACTGGGACCCCTCTGGGGTAGTCATTCCATTAGTAAATGATCACCCCATAGGGGTACCTATATATGTCTGCCTGAAGTGCTGCAGCGTCGTTATCCAGTCACCTGGAAACCAACAAGAGGAGGAACCTCGCTCTCAGATTTTTTTGTTCAGTGGCGGGATGGATGTGACTGCATGGAGCTGCTGTTGTAATCCAACGTCGAAGTGTGAATTCGATGGATATTTGATTCCGTCAGTGAAGCATTGGGGTTGCGGGCCCCGACGTTGTCGATCTGCAGCGTCGGTTTTTCTTCCTCTTATGAATTTATAAATCTTACCAGCAGCGACAGTGGAATGGATTCCTTCTTCCTGAAACCCCTTTGAGTATTTGCGCGACGGGCGAGGACGTACCTCGGCAGCGGCACGCGACGCATGAGGTAAGTTGACAAAATGGTTCGGAGAGAATAGGTCTAGGGCTTCGTCCCGTCCGGCTCTGCGACGGGTTGACGGCCCGTCTCGACGGGACGGGACCCGTCCGTTTAGCATAATATCAGCAATTTGAGACGGCCGGGTACGGGACGGGGCGGACCCGTCAACGGCTACCCGTCCCCGTCCGTCGACGATGATACGCCGTACTCTGTACAAGCTTGAAATCGTTCATTTTCGCGATCCTTACAAGTCTGTTAAAGCTTGCTAAGGACATAGTAAATACTAGAGGATGCTAGTCTTGAAGCCTGGGACGGAGCATTAAAGTCCCGAGATGTGTTGATTCAGTTAAACAAGAGCCGGAGCAGTAGAGTAATCTCCAACGGTACCTCCAAACTGGGGCCGGAGAAGGTAACTTGAAACGAAAGGGCCAAAGCTGAGGTTAAGGACTCACCCGGCAAGGGGCATCTGAACACGGTGCTACAAGCTCGGTGTCAATACCAGCACTAGGATAAATACCAAAGGCCAATGGAAGGAACTAAGAGACAAAACTAAGAGAAAGGCTATGCGTACGCGCCTGGTTGGGATTACAAGGACAAGGCGCGCAGATCTCGAGTTGAATAACGGCCACGTGACTAAGTCGCGTCACGACGCGACGCGCTCATAAGGATCAGTCAGGTGGACATAAGAAGCTTACTAAAAACAAGAGAGCTCTGTAATACGGACAAGGAACAACCGAGGCTCAACCTAGCATTGGAATGGCTGAGGAGGAGAGAAGCACTTGGGTCGATGCTTCTTATGGACAACAGGACATCTGAACACTGACCAATCTGTCTAAATGGCGGCCACACACTCGCTTCAATGTAAACTTATAAATCCGCTCGTTCATCCGTTTGTAATCTTAGAAAACCAAGTAGCAGTAGTATATAAAGCTCCTTCAAATGTAGTAGACAGACCAGTGAAGCCCCCGTTATTTGGCACGACTAGTGGATATCAGCTTAAGAGTGCAGCCTAAACAGCTGACTTTTGAGACGCCTCTCGTCAAAGTCTTGTAAACTCAGCCTTACTCGGATACAAGGGTTCCAGTAGCTCCGGGTCTTCGGCTCGTTACGCATCTATACTGCAATTAGGTGTTGGATTTCTGTTAGATTGAATAGATTGGATTTTCGAGACCTCTTAAACAAGGATTACCTTTTACTTGAGAACAACTTGCATTGGATTATAGCCTTTGAAGTGGTTGGGACTAGTACCTTCCTTTGAAGCACTAGGGGCCATCTATCAGTAATTGGGAAACAAACTTAAAGAACTTAGAAACCTTTTCTGGCCGTCTGTGGATTCCCACCTTAAAGCACGTTGTAAAACGGCGCGCATCGAGAAACCCTACCCTTCTCAT